>JASUUJ010000071.1:3000000-3285000 GCA_030449895.1 Citrus mangshanensis | reverse complement strand
AGAAAGTGGTTTTGTAATCATTAAAATCACTAAGTTTCCTACACCCAACAGTAATTTTTTGTCTCTAAGGTGAGGAAGGGGAGAGAAATAGTTAATATCCGTTATTGAGCTCATCCCACCATTCTCATTGAATGGCATTTAAGATGTCTAATTTGCGAATTTAGGTGAGGAAGATGATCCCACCATCCTAGAGCTCCGATTGGGTTTTATAAGCATTCGGCCGCCATGGTCGTTTCGCCGCAATACACCTAAAATGTTGTATTCGACATTCCATCTATATTCCTAGGATGCATTATATCGAGCTTGATTTAATGCATGCGTAAGTGGAGATTTCGGAAAGTAGTGCCAATTCCCAATGAATTTTGTTGGCTTTGGAGCGTGGGCTCTTCAAGAAAGGGCTTGTCAAGAGGAAACTGGTCTTGGTCGAGTACTCCTACTCAGTGAGTATCAATCTTGAGGAGATTTACGGTCGAGTATATTTGTACTTTCATCTGTCTCTGTCTAGATTTGTTCTCTCTTAATAAACTTTGGCAAAATGATTTTGACTTGGACAAGCTCGACTAGTTTTCAAAAGGTTTATTTAAGCTTTTTTTCATCAACCGATTTTAAAGTAATGACTAGGAGATGTTATATTGAAATTGGTTTTCTAATCTAGTTTTCGTTTTATGGTATTTAAGTTAGTATTAAATTATTCGCTTGAATAATACTACTTAAATTGATTTGTGATCATTTGGCTTTGGAATTTTAAGTAGGGTGCGATTTCAACGCGAGGTTCACCATGATCTATGATAACACCACTCTGGGGGGATTTCAGATCATTACTATCAAAGAGTTTCGTTGATATGGTTTCTAGTAATGGTTTCCTCCTTTCCCAGGATAGGCCTGAAATTTGCTATATTTGGGAAGAATATATTTCGACCAATCGAAAACAATATATGAACTTGATAATTAACAAATTCATAGTAAGTTTGTTGGATTTCCTTCCTTTGTTCTACAAAAATGCAAAAACCAAAGTCTTTCATCGAGTAAAAATCATGATGATGGCTTTGTCTAGTTCAAAATGATGACATTTAAAACATTTTCCGAAGTGAATGTGAGAGAGCGCCTTCTCTGTCTTCGTTAATTAAGTATTGTTGCTAATGTAGATGGGATGTGGTACCTTTGTAGTGTAATCCTAATAAGAACTAGGTAAGTGGAAAACCCAAAGGACTAAATGGAAGATTTAATAAGGGTATTTTCGTAAATTTCCTCTCTATTGAAGGAATGCTTGAGCATGATGCTTTATCTGAGAATCTGGATGAATTAGATCTCCTAAATGATAATTTGACCATTCAGTCACATTTTTGCAACTCCGCAAGTTGATCAAGAATCCATTCTCGCGAAGATTGACATCTTTCCAGTTGGAACTGAATCAGAGAGAAGAGTTTCACCCTCTGGAAAATTTGTAAGAGATTTTAAATCAATGTGATGATCAATCATACGATAGTTATGCGTTTTGATTTGTAAAATCATGCTTTCCAAAATGTCTTTAAGAGACAATGTTATGTTTGGATAGCAATCAAATGAAATGGGACAATTTACATGGATTCAATTGAGAGATAATAACCGACCATCTCTAAGCGATAAGTATTCAAGCCTTTCTTATGCCTATTTGGATGAGACCTATATGAATGTAATTGAAATTCTTTTCTTTTATTTTTAAAGATTTTCTAAATTAATTGTTTCAAAAGGCTTTGAAAGAGTTTATATCATCTTTCTTTTATAACATAATCATTTTTCAAGAAATCCTTTTCTTTTGAAATCGAAGTTCCCAACAATCAATTGCTTTATCAAAGTTCTCAATAACAAATTCTTCCTCGAACTCACAACATGCCTTCCGGAAGAAAGAGAACGATGTCTAAGAGGATCCATGAATTCGGGTTTGGATTGTAGGCTACAGTATTAAACGGAAAACTTATCCTTTTACTACTAGTGAAAATTCACCTCGAAAACAAAACTTCAAAATAAAACACAAGATTTTAAATTCAAAATCGCATTTACACTATCTCTCCCCTCGCTCGATGAGGATCGAAGGATGGATGTGTTTTCAAAATACTTAATTATTAAAAACTCAAATTAAACAATTAATCGAGAGATTTTAAAAGGACTTACCGAATTTATTAAATTTTTGATCTCAGATCTACTTTAACGCGATTAGTCAAAATTTTAATTATTTGTATTGATAACGTTCACCTTCCATTCCGTCTAATTTATTAAGATTCCCGATATACTCAAATAATTTTGTTTACCAAATAATTATTAGTTTCTTTAAACGGTTTTTTAGGTTGATTTTAGCAAACCTAGCAAACAAGGTTTTATCTGAAATAAACATGCATTAAGGTTGGTAGCTTTCCTCGGAGGATCGAGATCTCGCCTCGAAGAATGTTTTGTATGGCAGATCTGGATAACATGCTTTGTCAAAAGAAAATGCTTTAAAGTCAAATAAAATTAAAAGTAAAATGCTTTAAAATTAAATTACATGAATTGAAATTGCTTTATAAATAAAACTAGATCAAAGATCTAGACATACACTTTGCTTTGTTGTTGCTTTACAATATTTCAAATCTTTGAAGATTCAAGATTATTAAAGAACTACCTTAAAAAAATTTCTTTGAACTCTTCGTAGAGAGAATGGAGAAGAGAGAGGAAAACATGGTCTCAGTAAAGCAAATTGAAAATAATTAGCTGGCAAGAGTAGAACTACTAGGTGTACCAAATAAATGAAATACAAAAATACAAAACTAATAGTGAGAGACATGTGCGTATACTCACTTGTGTCCCACGTTACAAATATTTGCATAGTTACATGAACTATTTATTAACGAGAAAATTCCCAATCATCTTCATTTTCATCTCCTGGTGCTCTCGCCGTCTTCTATCGCGAGGACTCGAGATGGCCTGTATTAGTGGCACTTTGCAGGGGCCTTGGATTGAAAAGTGCCTTGGGCTTTAATGTCTTTGATGGTTGGTTGTAGATGGCCTAAAGCCGCCTTGGTCAGTTAATTTGGTCCGTCAAATTTCGGACCAGATTCTTTGGAAGGATAAAATGGGAACCATGTCAAGTCGAGGCCATGGAAGGAAAAATTGAAATAAAGGCAAAAGGAAATCTTTTTCTAGGTTTATAATTGGCTTGAGAAACAGGCTGCACGAGGGCACTGGGTAAGGATATAGGTCAAAATAATTCCACCAAACGGTTATTTTTTTGAATTAAAGGTAAAATAACAATGGGATTTGGGTTTTGTATGAAGAAATTGTTATCTGCTGGTAATCCCAGTAGAAAGACCTGGCAAACGTCTCAAAATCAAGAAAGTTTTAAAAAGATCACCCCTCAAAACTTTTAGAAAAATTGTGGTCAGAATGGGTTTTACTTAAGAAATGTTTTTTTTTTGATCATTAATTTCCAAAATGCTGACCTGTTTGTCAAATCCCACTGGGGAAAAATTTTCAATACTTTGGGATCGTGAATGGTAAAAACCATCTTCTATTGAAAGAATGTTTTGAAAATGGACTTTATCAAACCAATCTTTAATTTGGGAAGATGAGTTCACCAGAAACAACAAATGAGATTTCAAGTGGGTGAACTTGGGAAAGGCTTTGGAGTACAATTACTCGACTTTGTAATGGAACTCATCCATTGCCTTACTTAAGAAATAGATTTGTATTTGGTCTCATGTTCTTCAACCAATTCAATCCAAGATTTAATAATACCGGCATGGTTTGAAAGGAGTTTTTTTCAAGGGGTTGCTGTTCTTGGGAGCTTTCCTTTGTCACTTCTTTCTTTCTTGCCATTCGCATTTTGTAGAAATTTGTTAGAAAATTTTTATCACCTTTAATAAATTCTATGTCAAAATCAAAAAAAATAGAATAGCTTGCCCAACGTGCAAAAATCACACATGCAATATTTTGGACATCCTTTTCTAAAACATGTTTTATTTGCAATCAATTCTAAATTTTCGATTTAGCAAATCACTTTGGAATTTTGTAATGCATAAAACAATGGAAAGAATTTTTTTGATAGTAGAATAGTGACAATCGCTCGAAATATATTGAAATATCATTTTCTTTTTGTTTTAAAATATCGTCTAACAATTTTAGAAGTGTAGGATTTGCAAGATGCAAACAATGCATTAATTTAACAACTCTAGTATGCATCGAGATTCTTTTTTAACCTATCATGCAAGAGTTTTGACATCTGTTGATGTTGTGGCATAAATCAAGAACATAATTTAGACTAGAGAAATCTTTGTAATTGAGTTTTATCCAAAATCCTCCGAAACAAAAGAGATCTTTCAATAGTAATTGTTCCTTTGGGTCGACTGAACAATGAAATCTTTGAACTAGAAAGGGCTAATCCTTTTTTGTAGCAAGATAAAAAGTCTTTTGTTTTGTTGATCAATGCTTTGAGAAAAATCAAAACATCATCGATATAAACAATGCCCGTAGATTGTAAATATCATTATTCTTTGAAATTCGTGTTTTTCAAACCAAAAGGCAGTTCACCACTCATATTGACTAAAAGCGAAAGTAATCATTTGAATTTGAATTTGCCAAAAGCGACTTCATATCAAATTTGGAAAAAAGGCGGAACAAAGAAATCTTTTTTTTATTGTACCTAATCCATTTCAAGGCATTATTTAAAGGTTTGTAATTTATCACAAGTCTAGGTACACCTCTTTCAATTTCGGGAATTTTTATTAAACTGAAGCGACGATTTTACAATAAGACCTTTGGAAATAAGATCATTAATTTCTTCTTTACAATGTTGTTCTAATTCATTTAGCTTTAGTAGGTATTTGCTTTTCATCAAAAGAATTTTCATATGGCAAATCTACCAGTTGTTTCTATTCCAAAGCACTTGTAAATCAAAGACAAATTTCTTTTCAATAAGACTTTTGAAATCGTAATTTTTCGTAAAATCACTTTGAACGATTCTTTGAAAATTTAAATCTTTTTGTAAGTAAAACAAGTCATCTTGTTTAGATTTTACAATAGCATTGATTTTGTTTTCGTAAACCCTTTGACAATATTAAGGTTTTCTTTGGTTTTTCAATAAATGGAAAAGCAAGTTCTTTATTTTGCAAATATATACAATCAGTAACGGTTATCAAATTTATAAAAGGTGTTCCTAAATGATAGCATATGTATATCATTTGTAAGAACAAAAGAGGTTTTAAACTCTATTTTGTCATTATAAATGGACGACTTTAGTAACATTTAGCTTTGAATTAGGGAGTCTTTCTTTTTGCTTTTTTCACGAAATCTCTAACAATGTCCTCGTATGCAATTTAAATCGGCTGATGAATGGCATCCATCGCAAAATCATCTAAAAATTAAAGTAATCTTGATTAAGTACTTGTGGTGATTTGCTTTAGAACAAACAAAATCATTTCCTGACTCAATATTATCAATATTTTGCTCAAAATCATCATTTTCGATTCAACCTCCTTATCTAAGTATTGTGCAGTTTGTAGAATGCTTTTGTTTTTCTTTTAAATCCTTTATTTCAAGTTTTATATCCTTAATCTCCTTTTCAAGATCTTATATTACGAATAGATTTCTTTGCTTTCTTTTATCTAAAATCTCGATTAAATCATAAGAGTTTACTAACAGATTTAAGTGCTTGAATCCATGGTTTTTAAAAGCTTGTCAAGATATTCTTTTGGAGATTTGGATCGGAATATGTTTACAAGTTCGAGAAAAATTTTTATTTTGTCAAAACATTGATTTTCTTTAAATACATATCAATGCAATCTTAATCTTGGAGGGGAGTCGAAAATAATTCATCAACAAAAAGGATTTCCTCCTGAGGCCGAGCCTCACAGTCTCGGTTCTTTGTAGCATTTAAAGTTTTTTTTTTAACATATTCTTATAACCTTTATCTAGTCTGGCTTTTTTTGTATGTTTTTTGTTTTGGGGGCTGGCTAGCCCGGGTTTTCGTTTTGTTTAGAACGTAAAATGTTCAGTTGATGATTAAAAGTTCTGAGCTTAAGACTCCAGAAGGAATTTTTCCTTCCAAGTTACATGCATCCCAGAAAGTGGTTTTGTAATCATTAAAATCACTAAGTTTATCAGTTGTGTAGTATTCAAAGGACAAGAAAAGAGAAATATAGAGCTCATCCACACCATTCGCACTAATGGCATTTAAGATGCCTAATAAAGATGATCCCCCACTTTTTGAAGCTCTTCTCAGTTTTATAAGCATTATGGCCGCTGCCATGGTCATTTAATACACCTAAAATGTTGTATTCGACATTCCATCTATATGTTGTTTCCCTTTCAGGATGCATTATATCGAGCTTGATTTTGTAATCTATCAGTCAAACCGTCGCAGATTTTGGGGAGTGCCAATTCCCAATGAATTTTGTTGGCAGGGCTCTTCAAGAAAGGCTTCTAAGTAAGAGAAACTCTTGGTCGAGTACTTCTTCTAGTGCATCTTTTGTATTTCCCATCCGCTTACTCTGCGTTTTTAAGCGATTTTCGTGAGTTTTCACAAACCCGGTTTTTCGACTTAGTTTGCCGAAATTGGTTTTCTAATCTAGTCAACTGTTTTCCGTATTTAAGTTAGTATTACGTAATTATTGAATAATACTACTTAAATTGATTTATCATTTTGCAAATAAGGTGAGGCTCACCGTGATAACACTCACCAGAATGTCGAATTACTATCAAAGAGTTTCCATTCAATGGTTTTCTTTTCTTGAGAAATGTTGTTTTTGGGAAGAATATATTTCAACCAACCAAAACAATATATAAACTTCGATGGGAATTAACAAATTCAAGTTTGTTGGATTTCTCTTGTTTTAAAAATGCTTAAACCAGTCTTTTTTTGTTATCAAAGTAAAAATCATGGCTTGGTCTAAAAATGCTTTTCAATGACATTTAAAACATGGAGAGGTCGGAGAAGGTTCCTACTTTTCAGAACTGTAATCACAAAAAAGGTGGAAAACCCTGGAAGAAAGGGTATTTTCGTAAATTTTCTCTATTGAAGGAATGCTTGAGCATGCTTTATAGGAGAACTGGATGAATTAGATCTCCTAAATGATAATTTGACTTTAATCGGAGTCACATTTTTAACCTCGTTCTTCAATCCATTCCTCTCGTGTAAGATTGACATCTTTCCATGACGGGCTTCACGAGTTTCATCTCTTTTAGAAATATATATTTGTAAGAGATTTAAAAATAATGCGATGATTCAATCATACGATAGTTATGCGTTTTGATTTGTAAAATCATGCTTTTCGTTTTTGTATGTTTGGATAGCAATCAAATGAAACCCGGGACAAGATTCAATGCTACAGAATCACTAATTACCATCTAAAGTATTCAAGCTTTTCTTTTAAGTGGGGCTTTATGCCTATTTTGAGATGAATGTAATTGAAATTCTTTTCTTTTTTAGTTTTTTAAAGATTTTTCAAACAAATTAATTGTTTCAAGGCTTGTTAGTTATATCACGATTTTTATAACATAATCATTTTTCAAGAAATCAAGCTGTAAATCTTTCAAATCGGAAGTTCCCAACAATCAATTGCTTTATCAAAGTTCTCAATAACAAATTCTTCCGGAACTCACAACATGCTTTGATCACTACTTCCGGGAAGAAGAGAAAGACTGTTCTGAGGATCCATGAACCCTCTTCTATGGGCTACAGTATGGTTTTACTAAACGGAAAACTTATCCGACTTACTACGGTAAATTCACCTAAACTTCAAAATAAAACACAAGATTTCCAAAGCAATTCACACTATCCTCTACAGGAAATAGGATCGGGGATGGATGTGTTTTCAAAATACTTAATTATTAAAAACTCAAATTAAACAATTAATCGCCAGTTTGGGTGGTGGACTTACCGTTTGTTTATTAAAGTTCGGTAGATGTCAGGCAGAGATCTACTTTGCTAGGAACGCGATTAGTCAAAATTTTAATTATTTTTGAACCCGACCATCTGCCCGCTCTCTCGAATTTACGCTCAGATTCGATATACTCAAATAATTTTGTTTACCAAATAATTATTAGCTTTAAACGTGTCAGTTTTAAGGTTGATTTTAAAGCAAACCCAGCAGCCACAAGGTTAAATAAACATGCATTAAGGTTGGTATAAAACATCCTGACCGTGGTGAGAGAGTCGGCGGGGATCGAGATCTGGTCTCTTTTAACCTCGCGCAAGAATGTATAGTTTGCAGATCTAACATGCTTTTGTAAAAGAAAATGCTTTTAAAGTAAATTGTAAATAAAATTAAAGTAAAATGCTTTAAAATTAAATTACATGAATTGAAATTGCTTTATAAATAAAACTAGATCAAAGATCTAGACTTACACTTTGCTTTGTTGTTGATATTTCAAATCTTTCGGGGTATAAAGTAAAGATTTGAAAGAACTATTCGATTAAAAAAAAGCGACTTTGAACTCTTCAAGACTTTGAGAATTCTTTTACAGAGAGAATTGAAAACCTAAATGAAAAAAAAAAAAGCAAAGTTTCGTAGAATAAGAAGATCGATTTACAACTGTGAAATAAATACATACAAACACGCCCGGACCACCCGATTACAAATATTTTACGCTACATGAACTTGAGAGAAAATTAAACAATCATCTTCATTTTCATCTGCCAGCCTGCCATATCAAGCCATGGCCGTAGCTTCGGGATTCTGCGCATGCAGGAAATGTCCCATTGCCTTCTATTTCTACCGTGTTCGAGCTGCGCAGTCGCTGCTGGCAGTCTTCACGGGACTTGGTTAGGGCTGACTAGAGAGGCACCTAGGGTGAGCGCGCGGTCAGCTTTAACAGCCGCTATTGGCCTAAGTGCAAGAGTGATACTTGAGTCAAAACTTCTTACAACTGGGTGCTCTGAATTTAACTCCATGACGCCCCATCCCATCAGTTCTGGCTCGAAAAGGTTGTAAGGATATAAAATGGGGAATCGAGCCTGAACGATCTCGACTCCAACATCCACACTCCGTACGTATACAGAAGAACAAGGAAGAAATCTGTCCACAGGCAGAGCGGCGCAGAAGAAAGGAAATTCGAGGGTTTATAGGCATCTTTTGGGTCGGCAGTAGCGAGTTTATAACAGGTGGTTTCTTTTAGGACAGTGCCGGGGATATGAGGCTGACTTGACGGTTATTTTGTCGGGACTAACCACTAAAATGAATGAAACCGGTTTCTAAGAAAATGGGCTAGCTTTCAGACGAATGCATTTCGTATTAGAAGTGTTATAACCAATGCACGGCCTAGAATCCACGAGGTAGGGCTTTCAGACTGGTTGTACAGGAAGAGTCTTATACTCAGTCAGGAATGGTCTGCCCTAAGACCCACAAGATTAAACGGCCCTCGTGTTTTAACGGGTTCTAATTCAAGCGGAAAGTCGGTTTGGAGCGAGATAAAACGCCGACAGTGGAAACGGTGTCAGATGTTTTAGAAAACCCATTTTGGTAGAAATCAGCGCAACACTTAATGGGCTCGGTTTAAAAATTCAATTAAGCCGTAAATTTTTTGAATTTGAATTTTATGCTGCAATTAGCTAAATTCTCAAATCGAGGTCTACAACCTACGTTGTCAAACTAGACTACATGAAAACCGACGGCCAAAAAAAAATTTTTGAAATCCTATGGTTTGAAATAGCATGCATGTATACGGTAAAACCAATCATCTTTCTATTGAGAATGTTTTGAAAATGGACTTTATCAAACCAATTCGGAGGTTCAAGCACACATTCCATACGGCCGAGAAAGATTTACGAAGATGGCCTCATTTATGAGAGCCTGATTTGGGAAGATGAAGGCTGCTTGCTTGATTTGAAGGAGATTTACGTGTCCGGTTTTTCTTCCCTCTTGGGTGCGCCGCTTAATCTTGGAGCTTAGCGCTAGCCCTTAACAAGGAATTGAACTCACCCATTCCAAGTTTTACTTGGTCGTAGTGCCGGATTTTGGTCTTCTTCGAAGAAATAGATTTGACTTTTGTCATCATGGTCAAATTCACCAATTGTATTTCACCTCAAGTAGGTGAGAAAACGCCTCGAGGGTGGCATTACAGTTTTTCGTGCGAGGGAAAATGAGATTGACCAGCTTGCTCGACGGGTCATTCTTCGGCCTCGATTTAATTGAAACTTTTGATCTTGTGGGTTCGGGAAGGGAACATTAAAACTTCTTCGAGCGTGGAAATACACATTTTATCATTTGAGAGCCATTTCCTTTGCTCAGATCGGGAGGCGCAACTCTTTATATCACCATTAGAATGCACTTTATCATATCATCAAAACTCCCAAAGGCCGAGAATGGCGTGCCAAGCGCCAGCAAAAATTTTGCTTGCGAGCATGCAATATTGCCAATTGACATCCTTCTTTTCTGAAAACATGCTACGGTGGTTGCAATCACTATTCTAAGTAAACTTTCGATTTGTATTTCGACTTAGAACTTTTTGTCACCGTAATGCATAATAAAACAATGGAAAGAATTCTCTTTTGATAGTGGTGAGAGTTAGCTGGGCTTCTAATCGTCGGTTCAATTAAAGGGCTCCATTACTGCTCCACTTGTGTTAGGGTTATAAAAACAATGTTAGTCTCACGTTATCATTTCAGTTAAAAAACCTAACCTATCACACTACAATGTACCTAATGCACTCATGTACGCTGCAAAATTTTGTGTGTGCAGGACTTGCGGTATTTGCATTTTAAACAAACATGTAATCAAGGGTTCGGTTGCTTATTAATAACAACCTCCTCTATGCGCTGTAGACCTAAAGATCTCTATCTTCATGCTCGACAACGGTAATTAACAGAGGACTTCTTTTTGCACAACAGGTAATAGTTTTGACATTATAAATCAAGAACATAATTTACCGAGAAATCTTTGTAATTGAGTTTTATCCAAAATTTTAATTTTGGTCAAAACAAAAGAGATCTTTCAGTAAGTACTGTGGAAAACTGTTTCTAAGGGCTGCAGATAAGATTTACCGTTGATCAATGTCTTTGAGAAAAATCAAAACATCATCGATATAAACAATGCAAAACTGGATTGTAAATATCATTCATGATTCTTGAAATTTGCATTTTTCAAACCAAAAGGCACACTCATATTGACCAAAGACGATAAAATTGAATTTGAATTTGAAAAGCGGCCGCATATCAAATTTTGAACAAAAAGCTTTGAATATCGTGTACCTAATCCATTTCAAGGCATTATTTAAAGGTTTGTAATTTATCACACTTTCGATTTTATTCACATAAAAGCAAAAGCAGTTTTACAATAAGACCTTTGAAATAAGATCATTAATTTCTTCTTTACAATGTTGTCTAAATCATTTCGATCGGACATTTGCTTTTCATCAAAAGAATTTTCATATGGCAAATCTACCATGTATTTTTATTCCAAAAAAAGCACTTTTGGTGAATCCAAATTTCTTCAATAAGACTTTTTGAAATAATTTTCTCAGATATAAAATCACTTTGAATTTCTCAAAATTTAAATCTTTTTGTAAGTAAAACAAGTCATCTTGTTTAGATTTTACAATAGTGATTTTGTGGAAAACAAGACAATATTAAGGGTCTTTGGTTTTTCAATAAAAAAAAGTTTCGGATTTTGAAAATATATACCATCATTTATCAAATTTATAAAAAGGTGTTCCCAAAATGATAGCATGGTGTATATCATTTGTGAACAAAAGAGGTTTTAAACTCTATTTTGTCATTATAAAATTAACATTTAAATTATTTGGAGAGTCTTTCTTTTTTTTGCTTTTTCACGAACTTAACAATGTCCTCTCTAGAGATATTCGCATCTAATTAAAGAATCAATTTGACAAGCTGGTGATTTAAACAAAATCATTCCGATATTATCAATATTTTGCTCAAATCATCATTTTCGATCTCTATCCTTATCTTGGCCCTCTTCGATCATATTAAAAGGTAAAGGAGGTTGCAATACCGTTTTAATTTGTAAGGTTTAATGATTGTAAAAACTCCTCCTTTTGGTAAGACCCGTCAACATGATTAGTTACTTTCAAGCCTTTTTTCTGTGAAATCTAAAACAGTCACTCCTTTGTTTTCCAATAGGATTTGTAGATATTTTTGTCTCCGTTTTTGAAGACTTTTTTCTGTGCTGCAGAATATTCTTCTGAACAGTGATATGGTCGGTTTGGATTTTGAGGATTCGAATTTTCATTAAATTGTAATCACTACTTCACCTATTGTTTTCAAGTGAATTTGTTTCGGATTGTCGCTTATCAACTAGGGAATCTCATTAGCAAGTCATTCTAAATAGTAGATTTATATCCTAAAGCTTGGATAATACTTTTTAGTAAAGAATCATGCGGACTAAGTTTTATTGCCTTTAATCGGGTCGCGTTCTGTACGTCTCGCTACTGCAATAGCTTACCTATTTCTTGTAATCAAAAGACTTAATTGGAAAAGTCGCTAGCAATGCGACCAACGATGCGTCACGTCGAAGTCACCCTTCTCGTGCGACCGATAGGGACTGTATCGAAGAACCTGCTGAAAGGAGGGTTTAAGTGATTTCAGGCTCCCGAGGCCGAGCTTAGCCTGCTTCATGCAAGGAGTCTCCCCGCTCTCTCGTCATTTTGATACAAACAGCGTATGACAAGATTCATACCACATTTTGGTAAATGCAGAACAGATCTTTGAAATTAAATGGGGTTTTAGGTTGGCTTTAAACTCTTTCTCTTTTAGAGAAATCTAGCACAACGTTTAGAGTCTGCCCTGAGGTTTTTATAAGGAAGTTTTCTACCATAAAATTGACACAGGTGCATTAGCCTCTGGGTTTTATTTAGACTTGTAATGTTACTAGGTTTTTTAAGGTGTTTCAAGAACACTTACCATTACAATATGCCGCCGGTAAGTGGAAGTTGTTTTAAAGTGGGTCATAATTGGAATTGCGCAAACATCACCGCCCCACCCCTTAGCATATGAGCAGTTGCCTAAGCCTCTGTGCTCTTGCTTTTCGCACGACACGCGTTTCAAGTTTCAAGCTCCTCGTTGAGCTGTTGATCTTTAAACACTAGCCACTTGTTGACAGTAAAAACTAACTAATTCACCATGTGAGTTGGCATTGGGTGGAATACGATTTTCAAAAAAAAAGAGTTTTTCGATGGAGTTTCTCTTACCTTTTTCTCCTAAGAGCTGCGTAAAATCGGAACTTTTTCCTTCCGGCCCCAGTTTTGATCTGATTTCACTCTGATCCATCCTAGTACAGGCAGGTCTCCAAGAAAGTGGTTTGTAATCATTAAAATCACTAAGTTTCCCTACACCATTTCGCTGTGTAGTAATTCCTCATTTTGTTTAAGTCAGCGTTCACAGTGTAAGGCGTCACACTCGCCTATGAGAGAAATACGGTCACTTATAAGTCGGGTGGTGGGCCACACAGCTTAACTCGGAATCAACGAGTACACGACCTCGGGCAATCGATCGGCATTTCGAAGACTGATCTAATGCCGTACGGCACACGATTTTAGACAGCACTCTATGATCCCACCATCTTTGAGTTCGAGCTGACCGTAGCTGCCACACATGTAATGCACATCCGCCCTGCTTAAGCGAATTCATGGCGGGTCATGGGTTTAGCATTAAGCAGAGAACCAAGTGTCACACTAAAATGTTGACAATCTCATTCCATCTATATGTCATAGATGAGGGATGCATTATATCGAGCTTGATTTAATGCACTGAGCCTCAATGGCCCATGGAAGTCTAAAAAAAGTGGGAGATTCATGGCAAGATTTAGGTGAGTGCCCTAATGAATTTTTTTGCCGGAGTGGGTTAGGGTGGAGCGTCTTCAAAGAAAGGCTTCTAAGGCCAACTCCTGGTTCATGGCGCGGGTACCGGTCCCACCTCTTCGAGTCAATCCACCTGCGAGAATCGGGATATCAACTCACGGCGGAGTTCAGCAGAAGCTGAGGAAAACGCGGAGTTCATTTTTACATTATTTGGTAAAGGTACTACTTTGGAAGGCTAGCTGGAACTATTTGCAATCCTATCATCCTATCTAAGTCGACTTGCAAACATTTCGGATTTCTTCTCGGTTTCTCCGAATTCGCAGCTTAAAGGTCGACAAAAAACAGCATCTGAAAATAGTTTCTTAATAATAAAGAATGTAATATTCGGCAAAGAGCTCGATCATAGCAGGTATCGTTGAAATTTTGGCGAGCCAGCTAGTCTGGTGCTTCGCTAATCGTATAAGTCCTTCATTTAAGTAGCCGGTTTTAGTTACCGTACGCTAAAATTATTCTCTCTGGCAATAACTACTAAATTCGATTAAATTTCTCTGGCGATCATCGCGATTGGGCTTTGGAAGAATGTTTAAGTGAATTTAGGGGGCCCGAGGTCATTTCAACGGTTCATGACTTGATCTTATAATATTCATAACCACCTCAAGAGGGGTCTTTCAAGGATGATCAATACGCGGTTGTGTATTACTATCAAAAGAGTTTACTGCATTCGTATATGGTTTTTCTTCGCAAGAATAGGTAGTTAGCACAGAGGCGATAGGATGAAATCAGTCGCTTAAGCTACGAATACGGGTATATTTCTTTAACCAATCATATTTAAAAACAATATATAACGAATGAATCAGAATTAAACTAGAAGTTGCGTTGGATTTCCTTCTTCCTTTGTTCTAAAAAATGCTTAAAAACCAAAGTCTTTTTCTTTGTTATCAACCTCGAGTAAAAATCGATGCACGCACTTGTTGAAGATGGTACGCGGTTTTACTGGCTCTACAATGCCTTTTCAATGACATTTAAAACATTTTCGTGGGACTCACAGATGAGAGAATGGGCTAGAGGAGTGAGAGGAGGGGTGCAGAGAGCATGCTCCTTCTCCCGCGCTCTTCCCGCCTTTTTCGCTTTTGTTCATGTCATGCTCTTAGCTACTTAATGTGGGGAGACGGATGTGGTAACCTTGTGAGGTGTGGTGTATACCATTCCAGAAGAATTCTGAGTAAGTCCGGTTGGAAAACCTAGGTCTCAATTTCGACGATTGGCGAAAAAATTCGGAAGACTCAATAATGCTTACCAAGACAGTAGGGTATTTTAAATTTCTTCTCTCTATTGGCGAAATGGAATGAACCGAAAGATTGACACGATGCTTTGAATCTCTATCGAGAACTACTTTAGATCTCCCTAAATGATAATTTGATTCTTACCGATCGAGCACTAGACATACCTAACTAAATTCGCACAAGACTCCGCCTTACCATCAGACTGCCACGATAATCAAAACTTCCAAGCGTTAAGAATTCATCGTATGCGCTCGAGCATCATTCCATCACTTACGGTAGTGTTGTCTTTTGGAATTATGCTGACAAGATGCTGTTTATCGACACGATCACGGACAATTCGTGAAGAGTTTCATCTCTTTTCGATCAAATTTACGCCTGGCTAAATCATCGCGCCGAATCATAAATTTGCAAGAGATTTTAAAATCACGGTAGTCAGATAATCTCCTCAATCATACGATGCGTTTGATTTGTAAAATCATGCTTTTCTAAAATGCTTTTTGTCAAGATTTAAGAGACAATGTTATGTTTCGGATAGCAATCAAATGAAATACTTGACCTTTACATGATTCTGAATGCATATGGGTACTATACGCAGAGAATCATCAAAAAGAGAACTTAATCAACCATCTCTGGGGCTGATGCTAAAAGCGTTCAAGCTCTTTTCTGTAAGCGTATCGTCAGTGTGGGGCTACTTTATGCCTACGTCGGCATTTCGATGAGAAGGATTTTGTATGGAATGTAATTGAAATTCTTTTCTTTTAGCTTTTTTTAAAGAGATCTTTTCTAAAACAAATTAATTGCGTTTCAAAAAGTGCATAAAGCTTCAGTTATATCATCGTCTTCGCTTTTATAACATAATCATTTTTCAAGAAATCAAAGTTTCTTTCGTCGCAGCAAATCTTTCTTTTCAAAATCTTAAGTTCCCTTAAACAATCAACCAATGGACATTTATCAAAGTTCTCAATAACAAATTTTACTGAACTCACAACTTAATCACTAGCTTCTTCTCCACAAGAGCGTCAAAGTGGCCGACGAGTGCTCTCTATATGTAGTTTACGTCGGGTTAAGGATCCATAAGAAGGGCTCTATCGTATGCGTTGGGTCTACCGTGGGTTAGTTTTGTTTACAGTGTATTAATGGTTTTCTAAACGGAAAACTTATCCTTGACGGGGACTTACTACCAAGCAGAAAATTCACATCAAAAACAAAACTTCAAAATAAAACACAAGAATTTAAACACGACGTAATTCAAAACCGCATTTACACTATCCTCCTTTAACTCTCGATATACGGAACACGAAATAATTAACTGCCGACCGATGTGTTTTCAAAATACTTAATTATTAAAAAACTCAAATTAAACAATTAATCGGATTGCCAGATTGTTTTCAAAAGGGACAACCGCTACCGCTTTTTATTAAATTTCGCATGCAGTTCCGGGAGATCTACGTTTCGGCGAACCGCGATTAGTCAAAATTTTAATTATTCGGCACGGCTTGTTTATTTTTGTATGCAGAGGAAGTTTTAACTAACGCCACAGTACTGGTACTAACGCTTCGCCCGTTTCTTCGAATTTACGCCGCACGCAAGATTCGCCATACATATACTCAAATAATTTTGTTTACCAAATAATTATTAGCTTTCTTTAAACGTGGTTGTCCAGCCGTTTTAAAATATGCGCTCTCTCTCTTATCGCACCTGACAAGTTAGTGTTGATTTTAGCTTAAACCTAGCAACAAGAGATGGCTTTTGATAAATAAACATGCAGTTGTTACGACAAGGCTTTTAAAAACATACACGCGTTAGGCTGCCTGAATTGCAACGGGCCTAACCTCGGGCGCGGGGAGAGAGAAGACAAGATCGAGATCACGGTGTCCTCCCTCGGAAAAGAATGATTAGTTGACTGTAGATACACCCGGCACATGCTTTGTAAAAAGTTAAAATGCTTTTAAAGTAAATTAGTAAATAAAATTCGCTAAAAAAGTAAAAATGCTTTAAAATTAAATTACATGAATCTTTTAAAATTGCTTTATAAATAAAACTAGATCAAAGATCTGTGACATACATGTTTGCCTTTGTTTTACGATAATATTTCAAATCTTTCCTGCAGAAAGGGATTGAAAGACGGGGAAGACTTTGCGTGAAGTGGGTAAGAATTCGATTAATATTCGACTACTCAAAGCTCTAAAGATAGTAACTACTAATTTGTCAAAATTTTCGTGGCTCTTTGAACCTGCATTTAGTAGAGAGAATTTTTGTAGAAGTAGCGAAGAGAGAGAATTTAAAACTCAAAAATAAAACTCCGACACGCGGAAACCCTCGTCGCAAGTCCTTTTCAAGTTCATCACTTGTGAATTTCCTTGTAAACGAAAACTGCATTGCGCCTGAGCTGGAAATGACTAAGGCAATCTCGGAAATCATCTCAGTATTGCCTGATAGGCAATCGCCAGCTTGAATGACGAGTAAAAGTACTAAAACCATCAATACGTAATTTAAATAAATACGTAATACAAAAATGCGTTTGACCAACGAAATAACAACTATGTAAAACGCAAGCAGACATGTGTGGTAACAGCAGAACGTGCAGGTCTGGGACAGAGCTTCATATCACATTACAAATACTCTTTTTTTTTTTTCATATAATGTACGTCTATTCTATACTGTTATGGCTACCTTTATCGAGAGAAAATTCTCATCTCATCTTTCATTTCTCTCCAGACAGAAGAGACAGACACACAGCCATCACGCCTCTGCCCGTAACATGGACGTGGTGTCGAGGCTACCGACCTGTGACCGGTCGAGTCGCCTTTGAGCAGAACGCCCCATTCTCCCGCTTTTTTCCGCCACCCTAGCTTGCTCCCGCTCGGGATGATCGCTCACAGAAACTTGCCTTATCTAGTGGTTCATTAGCTCGAAGCCTGTCTTGATTCTGACAGAGTGGGCCACAGGTATTTGTACAAAGTCAGATGACTACACGCCGTAGTAAGCTTGACTCGCCTTGTTTTGTGTACTGACTTGACTGAATTTATCTGTCCGTTCGTCATCAAATTTGGGACCACCACTATTTGACTCTTGTCTAAAGGTTCGTTGATAAAATGGAATCCCGGTGTGATGTCGAAGACTGGCACATCTGCACTAATCGTCCTAATGAAGAATGTGTAGAGTATAGGTACAGGCGCGAAATAAGTGAGGAAATCTCCTCTTTCGCCACTGCGTAGGTTTATAATTGGCTTTTCTGAAAGTGTGTTGTGGCACGACGAGTCGGAGGCATCCGTAAGGATATCCGTCGTCCGCGGCATCGAAAATAATTCCACCAATTCGTGAAACCACAAGAAGGGCAGCTTTGACTAGGAGTTATTTTGAAAATTAAAGTAGTTAAAAATAACCGCGAATGGGGATTTTTAGCGTAGGTTTTGTAAGAAAGTGTTATACTCCACTCATGGTAATCCAGAGTAGAATCCGTGAGAAAGACTTCCACGGGCAAACGGGTCTCAAAATCAAGCGGGAAAGTTTTTACAAATGCGAGCAGGTATCACACCATTCGTGTAGTACTCTAAACTTTTTTAAAATTACCAGCGTCGGCTTTACTACGCACCTGTAGGTTTTATAAAAAAGAAATGTTTAATTTTTATCATCGAATCGTATCAAATTTCCCAAAATGCTTTTTGTAAAGCATGACGGTTTTGTCAAATCCCCATGGCCATCTAAAACTGACCTTCCTGGGAAAAATTAAAATACGATTTCAAAAGGATCTAATGGTAAAAAAACCATCTCTCTAATCGATTAAGCAATGTTTTGAAAATGGGACTTTTTATCAAACCAACTGGCGTGAGGTTTTCAAGTGCGAGTCTATGAGAGCACAATTGGAAGATGAGCTCTTCTCATGTGTAACAATGCTTTCCCTTTGAGAGAAGGCAGAGATTTCTTTTAGAGGGGGTTTTTCTTCCTCTTTCGGTCGAACTTCGGGAAAGGCTGGGAGAGCTAAGCACATTAGCAAAGTGACTGACTCTGCTTGTGAATTCCGAACTCATCCACTCGTAGCTTTTTACTTCGTTGGTCCTTTAAAGAGATTTTGTACGATTTAGTCATCCCCTTTCAACCAATTCAATCCTAAAGAACGTGAATCGTGACCGAACTGGCCGGCGGTCCGGTCGAGGAAAGGAGTTTTCATGAGCTTTCATCGCCAAGTTCTTTTGCTGGTTCTGGCCTTCCGCTGGGGTTGAGCGAGGCAGAGCTTTCGTGCCTTTGTCACTTCTTTTCTCGAGCCATTACCCTCGCGTTTCAGAAATTCTCGAAAGTTAGAAAATCGTGCAATTCAAGTTGACTTTTTATCACCTTTAATAAATTCTATGTCAAAATCAAAAACCGAACCTGAACAACGCCATTAGAAAAATGCCCACTTTACAATGCAATATGTTACGACATCCTTTTCTAAAACACCAAGAATCAATTCTAAGTAAAAATTTCGATTCGATTTAGCGAAATTTAAATCACTTTGGAATTTTGTAATGCATACATAAAACAAGGAAAGAATTTCTTTTTGAATAAAGACAGAATAATTTTCTCCCCCACAATCGCTCCGAATTGCCGGAAACATAAACATACTGTACAGCACTATAATTCCTTTATCATTTTCTTTGCTTTACGAAAAATACCTCCATATCCTAAAATCAAAGCTACAATAATTTTGAAAGTGTAGGGATTTGCAAGATGCAAACAAGAATGCTTTTGGCAGCATCGCTGTTTATTAATTTAACAACTCTAAGTAATGCTGTAAATTAACACCTTGCAATGCAGCGTAATGCAGGATTCTTTTAACCTATCACGCAAGAGTTTTGACATCCTATTGTTGATAGCTGTGATAAATCAAGAAACATACATTCTCTGTGGGAACAGAAATCACAATTCGTAAGTTTTATCCAAAATTTTGTCCTTTTGGAATTTGTCCGCATAAACATAAAGAGATCTCTCTTCAAGAGTAATTGTCCTTTCGAAATTTGATACCAAATTCTGACTTTTGCTTGGAAACAATGAAATCAAATTGGAACTAGTGGGGAAAGGGCTAATAATCATTTTTTAGGTTAAGATAAAAAGTCTTTATTGGAAACGTTTTGATCATGCCATACGGCTTGAGCAAAATCAAAACATCATCGATATAAACAATGCAAATAAAACCTGCGTGTAGCTGCAGGATTGTAAATATCATTCATGATTTCCACATTCAGATTTCTACCCGAAAAGTGCAGTATTTTTCAAACCGTTCAAAAAGTGCATTATCGTCTACCACTCATATCGGTAGTAAAGGGTCAAAGTATGTTTTGTAAAGAACTGCTCTTTGATGAATTAATTTGTGAATTTTAAAATTGACTTCATATCAAATCTTGGAAAAACGGTACACATAGTAACCAAACAAAGTTTTTAAATCTATTTACTTTAAAGATTTACTTCTGACCTAATCCATTTAAGGCATTATTTAAAGGTTTGTAATTTATCACAAGTCTAGTATACAGTCCTCTTTCAATTTCAGTAATTTTTTATTCACATGTAAAAAGTCACTTATAAGATCACAGCCGTAAAAGATTTTACAATAAGATTTTTGAAATAAGATCATTAATTTCTTCTTCTTACAATGTTTGTTTCTAAAATCCGAAACTCTGATCTGCGACGCAGCTTTTTTGATAAGGCATTTGCGTTTTTGCATCAAAAGAATTTTCATCAGGGCATGGCAAAATCTTTCCACCAATACTACTATTGCTTTCCTATTCCAAAAGCACTGTAATCAAGACAAATTTCTTCTTTTCAATAAGACTTTAAAATCAAATTTTTCTTGGGGAGATAAAATCACTTTGAATTTGGGACTTCCAATTTGATCAAAATTTAAATCTTTTTTGCTTTGTGAAGTAAAACAAGTCATCTTGTTTAGATTTTAATAGCATGATTGATTTTTGTTTGCAAAAACTGTAAACCAGCTTGACAATATTAAGTTTGCGGTCTAAATTTAGTTCGCTTTTTTCAATCAACAAAAAGTTCAAAGATCGCTTGGATTTTTGCTTAGCTAAATATATACTCAATCCATAACTACGAATAGCGCACTATTATCAAATTTATAAAAGGTGTGTTGACATACGAAAGTAGGATCGGTACGTATATCATTTGAAAGAAACAAAAAGAGGTTTTAAACTATTTTGTCATTATAAACGGACGCCCTCAACATGGTTAAGTAGCTTGAGATTTTATTTCGCCTTTTGAATTAGCTATTCGGGTTGTGAGACTGTCATGGTCGGTATTCTCTTTTGCTTTTTCATACGACGTGCGTAAATCTTTGCGGAACAATGTCCTCTCAGTGCAATTTTAAATCTTGATTTAGAAAGCAGAAAATGGGCATCCATCAAAAATCATCTCAAAAATTGAAAGTAACAATCTTGATTAAGATACTTTTCATCCATGCAGTGATTTCATGCTTTTGTAACAAACAAAAAATCATTTTGACGAATGACTTTCATAATATTATCATATTTTTGCTCAAATCATCATGTCTCATTCAACAAGTTGAATAACAGGAAATCTCCTTTCAATGCCGATCTAAATTTAAATCTTTATACGCTTGTAAGGAGCCGCTTTACAAGCGTACCGGGCTAATAATAATCAATCGCTTTGTTTTTCTTTAAATCCTTTATTTCAAGTTTTATATCCTTAATCTTTTCAAGATCTTGAGATATTGACTGGAATAGATTTCTTTGTTTTCTTTTATCTAAAATCTGAGCGTAAATCATAAGAGTCTTTTAGTATCTTTGCTCGAAGAATTTTTGCTTGGTCAATCCATGGTTTTTACAAAAAAGCTTGTCAAGATATTCTTTTGAGATTGGTATCAAATATGCTTTTACAATGCTTCTAAGCTAAAATTTCTTCTTTTGTCATTAAAACATATGGATTTTCTTTTAAATAAGTTAATTATCCGAATATCCTTTATTGCTTCAATCTTTATTTGCTTTTATATCTGCATCCTTTGATGCTTATTATAGATCTCTTTATTATCTATCATCGCAGATTTTCGAGTTGTGCTGTTTCTGATTTCGCGCCTAACTTGGCTATGGGCTAAAGCCTAAGCTAGACTGATGCATGGCGCTTTGGCGCAAAACCCTCGGTCTTCGCCTCTTGGCCTTGTCAAAAACATTTTTTCGATTAACAGAACCGGCGAATCGGATAAAATATTCATTGTCGATGCGCTGAGAGCCCCTTCGTCTGATTTCGCGCGGAGACGTATAAGCATGGGCAATAACTCACTTTGAGGGGAAAGGATTTCCTCCCTCGAGGCCGAGCTTGGGAGTCTGCTCACCTGCGTCATTTTACGCTTAAGACGCAGTCTCAATGACACCTTTCATACCACAGCTTCAGCGATTTATCTTGTGAAAAATTAAACTGCGGCTAGGCTGCTTTAAACTCTTTCCCTTTTTATAGTAGAAACCACCTATGCTGTTTAACATATAGCGCCTTAGTCCCTCTAGGGAGGTTTCTCTCTTATAAGCGAAGTTTTCTAAAATGTACGTAACGAATGGCACAGTTTTTATGGCGACTTTTTTAGACTTGTAGTAATGTTTTTTAAAGGTAAGTAGCTAAGAACATGGCTTACAATACACACAGCTTACAACTTGTAAAGTTTTCAAGTCATAATCAACTGGAACCCGGCGTCGGCTGGGGATTGCTTGCTTTCGTGCGTTTTAAGCTGCTGGCGATGCGTATCTTTAAACCTTCTTTGTTGCAATCGACAAGCTGACTAATTCTATGTGGTCAGGTGAGTTGCTAGAGGGGAATACGATTTTCAAAAAGAGCTGGCGGAGCTTTTACCTTTCTCCCTAGTAGCTTGAGTAAAACTCCACATCGGAATTTCTTTTTTCCTTCCAAGTTACATGATTGTACATCATCCCTTGCGTGTTGAAGAGTCCGTAGCCAAGAAAGTGGTTAATCATTGAAAATCACTCAAGCTTTAAGACTCTGGCTCACGCTGTCGCTTGTGTAGTACTGTTTTGCCCCTCTTGCCAGTAATGATCACTATTTATGGAAGTGGAGTCATAGTCAGTAATATTGTGCACGTGAACAAGAGATAAGATCCCCGAATCACTGGATTGACTGAGCTGATGCACCACAATCAGGGCACCATTCTCATCGATTCTAATGGCATTTAAGATGTCTAACAGTCCGTAATTGTGTGGGTAGAGATCCCACCATCCTTCGAAATTCAGGTGAACTCGAGTTTACAATCCGGTGATCTGAACCACGGCTGCAGTTATCGATTGCCGCAATTTATGGCCTATAAATACACCTAAAAATGTTGTATCTTACAGACATTCCATCTATATTCCACTCATGTATTACGTAACGCACGATTGATGCATTATACCTGTTTGGAGTTTAACGCACTTTAAATGTGTCATGCATAGTCGAACCGTTGAGATTGTGAATGCCCGACCCAATTCCTTAACGCCAATGAATTCATTGCTGCTTTGAGCGGTGCCTTCTTTAGAAAGGCTCTGAAGTCGTCAGGCATAAGGGCTGGTTCACCTTGGTGCCGTGGTAGGGGGTCCACCCCACGTTAATCGTTGACTCCAAGTAAATCTAACCCTACAAGTATCATAATCTCATAGACTAGAAATCACCATTTACTCGGGAAAGGACTCTAGAGCTAGATGATACAGGCTGTCACTATCTGGTTACCTATTGGCTAAGTGAGTAATTCAAACTCCGCTCAGATGTGACAAGTCCCTAGTTTTAACCTCCTCTAGTGCCGAAACATCAACAGTTCCTTTTTTAAATCAACTGATTTTAAGCAACTAACAGAATTTTGGATGCTGGGGATGCTATGGTCGACCAGAGCAATTGGTTTTCTAATCTAGTCTAACTGTTATGAAAATATATTTAAATTATCCGTTTGGAATACTATACACGAAATTGATTTTCCCCCAGATCATCTTTTGAATTTTTAGTAATGTTTTCGATTCTGGACAGTTAATCAGTACATGATCTTAATACATCTACACAATCCACAAGAGAGTGTGGACCGATGAATTACCGATACTATCAAAGAAGTTTCCATTCAACCCTGGTTTCTTTTTTTGCGTATTTTAGTAGTAGGCTTTTTCAGCGGTAAGATATGAAATTGCGTTGCGTTGTGGGAAATATATTTCTAATCAATCAAAAACAATATAACAGACAGAACCAATTAACATAAATTTACAAGTGCTCGATTTTCCTTTCGTTTCTAAAAAATGCTTAAAAAACCCAAAAGTCTTTTTTTTTCTTTCGTGCTATCAATCGTAAAATCAGTGATCGCGACGCGCATTATTGGCATTGTAATTTCCAAAATGCTTTTCTAATGACATTCCTTAAAACATTTTCCTCGTGACATCATCAGTGAGGCATGTGAAAATAGGCGTTTGTCCTCCGAGGAGCGCCTGCTTTCCGCTCCTTTGTGCAATCTGATGTTATGTTTGACTCTTTGTACTCAACGCGTTAATCATGTGTTGCATAGGTGTCCGAAGTCCGAGAAAGGCCAGTTAAGTCGCTCATTCCGATCTGCGCCAACATTTTCAAATTTTTTCTTTCTCTCATGCATAAGCTGAAGATATCTTACCCGGAATTCCTGATGAATTAGATCTCCTAAATGATAATTTTGATTCTTACCATCAATATCGGAAATAACCTCGTATTATTCAGCAACCTGCTGTTCAATCATGGCTTGCTTGGAGCGGTATTCACCCATGAGCTGTCGGTAAGTACATCTCCCGCAATCGGCTTAATATCTTTCCGAAATCTGTTCGAACGCGTTTCTGACAGCTCGACACAGAAGAGTGTCGCTTCATCGCTGATCAATTCACGAAAGCCCACATGCGTTCAGTAAGAGATTTTAAAATCACCGGATCAAGCATCCAATCAAATGAACATATAAGTTTGGATACCAGGTAAAATAGCGCTTTGATTTTCGTAAAATGCTTAAGCTTCTAAGACAATGTTATGGCCGGAGATGAAGCAATCAAATGCGAATTAGATTCCTTATTACTATATGTCTGTTCAAATACTAGCAAAGCAGACCATCATAATATGATCCAGCTAAAGCGAGACTCAGTCTCGCAAGCGCGCCTACCTTACTCTCTTGGTGGCATGAAATGTCAAACCCTCCCTTTTCTTTTTTTTAAAGATTTTTTCCTAAAATAAAATTAATGGTTAGGGCTTGTGAAGGCGCAGTTATCATGCCTTCATTTATAACATAATCATACTTTTCTAGAAATCAAAGTTTGTCCTTGATAATTCTGTTTAAATCTCTCTAAAGCAGTTTACTCCAAACAATCAATCATTTTCAAAGCCTTCTCAATAACAAAATCTCCCCTCAACTCACACATGAAAGTTAATCACTAGCCTTCCCCTGTATTTCAAGGAAAGCAGAAAAGGCACATATGCCTATGTGACACTCGGACATCCGGCTCATGGCGGGGGCAAACGAGCTGATGGGTTTTGGCGACTAATAACCAAAACTTTATCCGGTTTCCTGACGGTACTACCTAGAAAATTCACCTAAAAACAAAACTTCAAAAATAAAAAACACAAGATTTTAAATATTGCAAGATCTTAAACCGAGCTTTACATATCCTCCCCTCTGGCGACTTACTCTACTATCTCTGTGGTTTACTCGGTGATCAACGACGACGACGGACGGATTCAATGTTTCTACTTTAATTATTAAAAACTCAAATTAAACAATTAATCAACTATTCCGGCTTCATTTTCGTTTTAAAAAGACAGACTTCGTACCAGCTTTCTTTATTAAATGGTGAGACTGAGATCTACTTGCTTTCTAAACACGCTTTTTAGTCAAAATTCTTGAGCACGGGTTGATGCTGGTTTACTTGCGTTTGATACACTTGTTTATTTCTTGACAGAACTACGCCACTACGCCTCCGCCTCGTCCCCTGAATTTACGCAAGCATTCCCGCTACGATATACTCAAATAATTTTGTTTATACAAATAAAATTATTAACTTTAAACGTCCGTGGGGTGCCATTTAAAAGTCCACGAAATCCAGCCTTTATCTTACTAGAATAGGTCTCAGTTGGCACCTGACCGCTCACCGCACCTAAACAGGTTATATAAACAGGTTAAACCATCTTTTAAAGACTGACTTCCTGACACGGTGCGCTTTGCACCAGAGGGCTGATCATGATCCGACCAGATAACGTCCCGTGTGGATAGATATGGCATGTATATCTGAACGGATTCGCAACACATGTATGTGCCGAAAGAAAATGCTTAAAGTAAATTACCTAAATAATTGAAAAGTAAAAATGCTTTAAAAATTAAATGTACTCAGCATGAATTGTAAAATTGTTTATAAATAAAACTAAGATCAAAGATCTGACAGTTTTGGTTGTCTGCTTTTAATATTTCAAATCTTCCTCCGCCAAGGCATTGAAAGATTGAAAGATGAGGTATCCCGGACCATTAAAGAAGTAGAAGATGTGACGATTCGATCTCCGTGAGAAAATTTCTTACAGCATAATGTGCACTTCAACGCGTGAGAGAGGAGGAAGGAAGAAGAGTACATTGAGAACAAAACCTAATGAAAAATCCGCCCCTAGGTCTAAACATAAACTTTGAGCTCACCGGTTCTTCGCCGCAACGAAACTGAGTACCTTCAAGACGTATCATGCGAATCGTACCTGATACTGTAGCCGCGACAGAGCTTTCGTCGAATGAAGACTATATGTACAACTACAAATAGATACCTGACTCAAATGATGAATGAAATACAAAATACAAGTAATGGAATAATCTAGACCTTAGACAAACATAACGCCTTGCTCACCTTGGCGTGCGGACACCACCCGATTACATTACAATTTTTTTTTTATTCGTAGTACTAAGTCTTTAGTCATTTTTAATCAACGGAGAGAAAACTCTCAAACAATCATCTTTCATTTTCATCTCTGGTCGAGCCACACTCCTGCCTGTGCTGCCATCGCAATGATTCTTCGCTCGCCTAATGACTTCACGGTAACCTGCACTGGCCGCCCATCGGTGTTCGCCGCAGGAAGGACGGCCCATGCTTACGTATCGCTTTCGTTCTCTCTCTGGAAGTAGGCAAGCTGATTTTCGCTTTATTTTTGTGAAAAGTTCTTGGTGCATCGCTTAGTAGACCTGCGCGATACACAGCGAAGCAGCCGCCAGCCCGTAGTTAATTCGCCATTCTTTGTAGAGCCGTCCATTCCACCACGACTTCACTTTCCGTGAACTCGAGAACCCGATGGTGGATATCTATCAACCTGTAACGCATGAATGCTTACATGCTCGTAGTTTCATTAATTTAGGTGTTTACGAGAAGCGCAATAGTGGGTAATCGATTCTGATATCTGGGTGTCAAAATACTTCAACCACTTACCACCATTAAGTGGCCTGCTCTTGACTTTTTCAAAGAATTAAAAACTATTGTGAAATATAGTAGTTTTGATCAGATGCTCAGGATGGCAGTTCATAGTTATCATAAGGAAGAAGTAGACCAAAGAATGATGTAAAAGTGCAGCTGTTGGGGGTTGGGATCAATTCAATCAAGGGTCGATAGCCACCGGCTTACCTAGCCACGAATATTCATGAAATTTGATTTTTTACTACCAATCGCAACGCATAATTAAAGTGGCACGTAATATCTTAGCTGTTTAATGTCAATACCAAATGGTTTGACCACCATCATTGCACTTACTTGGTGAAATCTTCAATTAAACACTCAAATCAAATGAAAGCGATCGCACTCAGAAACCACTTGAAATCATTGTTCTCAAAACGTTATCATGGCGCTTCAAGGCAACGTGTTCAACCAATTTGTTTTCATTGTAGGATTCCTGTCAACCTGGGAAAAAACGCTGTCACCGTATCTAAGGCAGGCCTGGTGGAAGGCTTATTTCCTGCCGGTTGAACTTCTGCTCCTTGAGAAGCTTCGGGAAAGGCTGCGTTTAACTTTCGACTGCATTTACGCCTGAGAACTTTGCACTAGCACTGTGTGATTACATGTGTCAGAACGATGTCTTCGCTCTCTGAAATAATACTATGGGATTGTCTCCGTCGTCCAATACTCACAATAAGATTTCCATCCAAATTGGCGCACTCGGCAGAAATTTCTTTCGCTTTCAATGTTTCGTCGCTTCGACTCGTCGCTAAGCACAGACGGTTCACTCGTGAGCCTTTCATTATCGCTTCTCTGTAAACTTTAAGGAAATTCCTTTCGAACACCTGTTTTGTAAGGATTTGTGCGAAGCGCAACGACTTTATTTTGCTTTTAACTCTGCTTATCACCTTTATCCTGTACCACAACACCGACAGAACTAAACCACGGTAACCGTGATGATGACAAATTATATTTTTTCACACATCTTTTTCTATTCTGCAGCTTCTGCAATCCAATTCAATCTAAGTAGGTTGATTGAAAATCTTTGATTCTTCAGTATTTATATGAATCAAAATAATTCTCTTGACTAAGAATAGCTATCCGCTCTACTCAATCCTTGCAAACGCCAGTGAATAGATATCATATTAAAATTAACTCTCGTTTTTATCATTGTTTTAAAATAAAAATAATCTCTATATTCCTCTCGGGCCGCAACAATAAATTTAGAAGAGATGCATAAAGGCATCGTGCTTACTCTTATTAACACATTAATAACAACTCTACTCTGATGATAACCTGGCTTTATTAATGTAATAACTTTCCCCGACTTGTTCCTTTAGTGTCAATTGCCAATGCAGATTCGACTAATAATTCAGCAGAGTCAATGACAAAGATTACTGTACTGAGAATTCTACTTCATATTCTACCCAATTTTGCACTGGGAAGCTACAAAGAGAGAGAAGCTACTGTATGTTGTAAGTGGAAATCGGGTAGGCGCTAATGATGCGACGGGCTCTGGTCAGTTAACAATCTAATCTCTTTACATTAGGTGGCTCACTACTTTTGCAATTTCTCTTTGTGCTGCCTTTTTTAAAATGTAGGAAAGAAATTGTGTCACGCCGGTAAAATTCGATGAGAGTGATGCAAAAGCGTATAAAGAGGCCATTTAATTCAAATCTTCTCTTTATGCGATTCGGCGCTCAAACCGACCGACTAGATAATCAAACCATCTCCTATTATATTATGTATGATATATTCGGCTTAACGGTCAGTCGCTAATTAGAAGGATATTTAATGAATTCCCAACCCGACCCCCATACTTCTTCATCAAATTTCAAACCTGGACGGACGTATGCGCCGAGCGCTTCAAGAAATGGGCAAATTTTAAAGAGCAATTTAATCCATTTTTACATCCATTTAAGGACTTCACAAGGGCTAGGTAATAACCCTTATGCAAGACACCTCTTTCACTCACATATGTGCTATAACTACGTAATTGACTTTATCATCATGAATCTCTAAACTAAGATCTTGGAAATGGATTTTCTAATCTTCTTCTCATACAATTACCATCTTCACTCTGTAATTCTCGTAGATAGAGAATCTCAAAGAATGAAATTGGCAAACACTACGACCACAGCTACTTCGGCACGAGATTCAGTACGAAAAGCACAAATCCAAGACTCAATAAGATTTTCAAGATCATTTATCTGCTTTCAAATTCTTCGAAAATCACTTTCGAATTTTCACCCTTTTCAAAATTTAAATTCAGAAGTGGTAAAACAAGTCATCTTGTTTAAGATCTTTCATTGCATACAACACAGTATTGATTGCTATATGCTTTGAGCTTTACAGGCTGTTTCTGAGCAATACTCTGGGTTTCTTTAGTCTTTGGTTTTTAGTTGAATAAACTGGATCTCTTTTCATACTCTTGAATAAACTACCGTATCTAGTTGTGTATAGAGTATCTGGTGTGAGACGTACATTGTACTAAGCCAGACAAATTCAGGAGAGATTCAGCAATTCAATTAAGCTATCAAGTGCGCGCCAACCTTATTTTCATGGCATTACTCCGACGTCTCTCTTCTCATCCTTTTTGAGACACATTTCTCTAATTAAGATGCTCAGTCTTGCTTTGTGTGCTGCTCGCTTGCAACGGAAATCGATACATTCAATGCCCTCCCTCGCCATGTGCACCATTTTCGCCACCCGCGATGTTAATGTAGTCAACTCAGAGATACACTGATCGCTAGCACCATCGCATTGATCTCAAGAGTCTATCTGGTCTGACAAGATTTGGTCGGCCGCTTCAAATTCTAAGCTTTAGAACACAAAAATTATTTGAACTGACGAATCAATACCAATACTAATATCATTTTGCCAAGAAATCACGCCATTTACTCTCAAGTATTGATTCTTAAACTCGGATGTCTAAAAGGAGTCATACTAGGTATCATCCGTGCTGTAGCTTAAGCAAGTTGGTTTAAGCCTTAAGTAAATCTGCTGTTCAAGTATTCTTCGCTAAATTCATAGACTGAAGTTTTGGGGAGGTTATTTTCGAGATTCTTTGATCCTAAAGATAAGAGGCTAGGTATGTACAATTATGAGATTGACTTAAATATAAAAAGCTTTACCGAGGCTATCTGGACAGCTTTAATATACAAGTTCATTTGAATAAGTGTCTGGCCTAAGAATTGTTCAATCTTTAAGAATCCAATGTTCCATCATTGTAAAAGATCCTTTATCCGTCAAGTTTTATAATTTTATAATTCCATGGTTGCTCTTATACTTCTTTTGTTTTCTTTAGTCACTAAATATGACAAGATTTTTTCATTTTGGGTTAAGTGGATGGATCTGGACGTAGATGGTTATTTTCGCTACAATATTGAGTACACAGGGGTTTAATCGTATATTTTATGGAGTTTCTTCGCTCAACATCATTTTATCTTTGTTAATTATCCGAAATAACCTCCGAAACTGCTAGACAGCGAATGCGTTATCCTGCCAAACATCTATATATCTTCGTCTGTAATTGTCCTACCAGGGACGGCAATAAAGGGCAGGAGCACTGTTTTGTAGGCTCTGCTTTCTCGGTGGTCGTTTATATAAACGCTTAAACGGAATTTCAGTATTTAATTTAAATCCTTACATGGCATCTTTAGCAATCTTATTATTAACCATTTTAGTATTATACCTTTTCTTTCTCTTAGGTAATCCATGCTTTGTTGTCCATGGGAGGTCTATCTCTCTAGTATAAGAGTGGTTCTTTTTCTTTACAGCGCCGTTTCGTGTCACTTTTAATGGAAGAGACTTATTTACCTGCTACCATCAAGTGGACCAGGGTGCTACCAAGCTTACAAGTTTTGGGAGGTCATAATTAATTAATCAGCCTCTACACTGTGATCTGGGACTCGACTCTCCCCTCCGTCTCGATGTGGTGCATCTAACCTGTCGCGATGACCAGTTCAAGCAACAGGAAGGATTTCTTCGTCATAATAGAACACTTGGAGCTCTCACCTCTCCTCCACCTAAACCTCGTAATTCTCTCCGTTAACATGCACCCGCTTATGTCCTCCGCAATCAGTCCTCACGTGAAGAAAGTTAAAGCGGTTTTGTACACAGACTCAACACTGTTTCGCAGAGATTTTGGCCTCTAATTGAGCATTTTTGTCTTACATAAGGGAGGCGACAGCCGCCGCAAAGTGAAATAGCGTTAATATACCGTGTGTAAGAATCCCTCCCGAATCCAACGTATGCCTATCTCAGCTCATCTCATTCACTCACCAAGATCTTGTGGTTCTAATCGGCTTAGTCGAGCGAGACGTACATTACCAGTCCTCCCGGGAAACCAGTTCCTTTGTTGACCTGCTATGTGCTTGTCGCACCCGGGTGAAACCAATCCTTCCCCAGTTTAATTGGTGCCTACTCGCCTGGTGCCTACTACCTAAATGTCTCAGAGTGACTATTATCCATCCATTCATCAGATCTCCAAACGTACGGGAGGACACATCCACTTTAACTAAACCTGTGCCACGGCAAAGCACTAGTCGCGTGACTTAATTCCAGCGCAATCTAAATTGTCAAGAGTGAAAGATGTGGAAGCCAATAATAAATGAATTCGCTTTGCCCTGGTTTCTACTCCAACCTATCGGAGTATATTCCGAGTCAAGAGCTTAAAATTCACTCTGAGCTATCGAGTAATTTATCGGGGATGGAGCACATTTAGACGTAATACTGGTTTCCAGTTCCTATCATCTGATCCTCGGAAAATCTTAATCTCTCATTCTGACAAAACTAGTACTTCAAGCGCCTGCTCAGTGTTGCTCCATTATGGAATGAGGCTACTGGTCAGATAGATATGGCCTACATAACTTTAGTTTTTCACATGGTAAGCTTAAGCAGCGCTTAAAATCACCTCCTATTCACACTACCACACAATTGATTTCGATCGCTTGGTTTCGTTCGATCATCTGAAATCGCTGTATGCTGCAGGGTTTCTCATTTAGGATCGAGGGCTAACACTTGATTCGCTCCATGTGCAGGATGTGTGGACGTCTGTATAGCAAATGTGTTTCTTCTCTCCTAATGGAATAGCTCTGACTCTCAGGATGATGAACTTCGAAAATGTTTGTATATTTCTATTTTAACCAACTCAAAAACACTTATATCACAATGGAATTAATTGTATAGTAAGCTATTTGATTTCCTTCCTCTCCCTTCGTCTAAAATGCCTAAAAAAAAAAAAAAAAAAAAACCAAAGTCTTGCTCTCTGTTTGTTTGGTACTTTCAACGATAAAACAGTAGCTTCGCGATCGGATGCACTGGTACCTGGGGTTCCTTGAGTTCTTCTCCTCGTCTAATGTATAAGTTGCATTACATCTGCGTAGATGGGATTAGACCGTGGTAACTTTGTCAATTCATCTGTGTTGAAGAAGTCAACAGTAAGTTAACCTAGGTAAGCGACCTGCTGAACCTGTTGATCACGAAATGGGAGACGCATATGGCTGTGGCGACAGTAAAAACTCCTATCAAGATGTTGCTGACTCTTCCGAGAACTGATCGGATGTACACTCCTCATGTATAAAACGTATATTTGACAATTTTTCACGAATACATCGAGTACTCGGGTTTTAATTCGATCACGGAAATCGCCATGAATACTTCTTATCACCTCCGTCCGCATTGATATTCATTCATTGGATTCGCGAGAAGACGGGCAAGACTCCATTGGATTGGTTTTGGAATGCCAAGCCATTGCTTTCCGGACACGTAAAGAGAACATCTCTCGACCTTTTACGACCGAAACCTGAAGATTACGCTCGATGGTTGAATTGGGAGATATTTTAAAAACCCAAGATTTTTGGTCAACGTATGGTAGATATGAATTCACATAACGTACGTTTACTGCAAATTTGTCAGAAACGTAATTTTATATGTTAGTTTTCGTTCCTCAGAGACACAAATGTCTATAAATAGAAATTGTCAACGACCCATGCATTAAAGGACTAGGCACTTACCTGAACACTAAGCAAAGACTGACATTCTAGTGAAAGAAGCCTTCTTTACATCCTTGGTGCCAGGTGGGCTCGATACTTATATCTGACGGACCTATAATATTGGGGCATTTACGAACGAATTCTTACTTCCTTAAGATTTAAAGTAAGATTGGTGCATTTTCATTATGCCCATCTAATCGTTGTGTGAAAGAAATATAAAAAGCCAGACGCTACGCTTCTTCCAATGTTTTATAACATAATACATCTCAATCGCAACTTCCATTCCCCTTAAATTTAAATCTTCATATAATAACTTTACACAGCTATCAATCACAAATAAAACAATTCTTCCTTACGCACGCTGGCGCCTGACTTGACGTGTCAATCACAAGCTCGGGTTATCTTTCATCCTAATCGCCCTGGTGGCCCCCATCTTTGGTGCCTCAAGTCGTCGCAGCGGTGTGGGCCGTAAAGGCTACACGTAATGCGGTACCGTATGATCTTGACAAGGACGACACCCAGAAAAACAAAAACAACACACTTCAAATATAAACATGATTTAAACACACACTCGCATCTAGAATTATCGCCGGCTTACTACTGAAATATCATGGGCGCCACATTTGTGCTTGGCTTTCAAATACTATTATTAAACTCAAATTACATTATTATTCAATTAATCAATCGGATCATTGCTTCGCCACATTAGACATTTTAAAAGATTTTAAAAGACTCTGCTCTCTTTGTTAAGATTTTGCCGTAGATAGATTCCCGTATCTACTTATTGGCGTGACGCGCTCAAATTATTCGCGCGCGACGCCTGTACATCTCAAAGATGTATGCATAATTCGGGTTTGCCGTTCTCTACGCATACGCTACGTACTTCCCTGCTTCACTCAAATAATAATGATTTTTAAACGTCTGTCTCAGGCTTTAACTCTAACCGGTGAAATTCCGAGTGATGGATAAGAGAACTCTAAGAGAGAACAGGCTACTACTAATAATGCATGGTGCACTCTATACATGCAGTGCAATAATTCCGCCCCTAAGAAATCGCTCCCTTCCCTGAAACTCGAAGCCCGCATGTGCAAGAGACCATTTAATGGGCCCTCATCCGATGGAGACATTTTACTCCCGAAAGCTGGCTCAAGCCTCAGCCAGATCAATCTCCAAGGCATGTATCCGCCTCATATGCAAAAGCTTAGCAAGTCAGCATCATCAATTACTAATGTATAATGTCATGAAAATAGAAATTATCTCTTCGAATGTTGCAATAAAAACGAATCAGATCTGCATCTATCTAGACACCATTATAAGAGTTCTACTTTATTACAAAGCTTAAAATCTTCCGCTTAAAATATTGAATCGAAGATGCGCATGTTCTTGGCCACGAGCATTTCATTCCATATGCACGATTGAAAACATTTAAGACTCCCAAGATTAGAATCAACTCGTAAAAATTCCTTTAACTTCGAACATCTTCGCATTTCTTTAGAGAGTAATGAGAGAAGGAGTAGTAGCACTGAAACTTCGAATGAAAAACTACAAGCGCGGTAATTTCAACGCTCTGTTTATGCTAAACTGTAAACTCTTTGTAAACTGCTCATCCATCGAAGCCGACGCGAGCTAATAGAGTGCACTGATGAGTAAGTTCGCAAATTCGTAACCTTTGGGAGGCTTCACGCTTCGTGACGAAGACTACTGACAACAGCAACCAAATCTGTAAGAAATAAGAAAATACACTAAACGGGCGGTTATATATAGCGTTGCGTAGCGGGGTAACGCTAAGGCGAACCGCGACAAATACTTTTTTTTTTTTTTTACCTGAGGTGCCATATCGTGCGCATTATCTAGAGAAATTAAACAATCATCATCTTTCATTCTCTTTCAAGTAGATGGTGAAAGAAGGCCAAATCTCGCTCAAGCCATCTGCTAAGCCATCTTCGCTGTTTTGCTATCTTCCTTCACCTCGACATGCGCCATCTCGTATCGGCCCGGCCCACAATCTCTGCAGTCGCAAGTTCGCATGTTGATCGCCAACGGCAGAGCAATGTTGCGCCATTTGGCTAAATCGAATACGATGGATATCAGCTATGGGCTCTACGTGCCGATTGTACAGATTTGCTTGGTCCTTTTGGTGATTGAGCCGGCTCTCAAATCCGCGACCATCTTTCAGGAACTATGAACAGATGAATCCACATCGCTCATCTACCTACATGCACTCCCAACTCCAGCTGGAACCATGAAGATCAGTGCAGTGTTGCAGATGAAATCCGTTTGTACAGGGACCGACCGTATATTAATGCCAAACAGTATTGCGAAGTACTTCTTCCGAGGTGGCGCGCTGTAAGTTCTCCGAGGTTGACCTACAGAGGGCTGACGTAGCGAAACAATGGGTTCGGTTCATGTTAACCATACAACTACCGTAAACCAGATTTTGAAAGGCTATAGTTAAGTAGGCCTCAATCGCACCCGCCTGGAAAGAGATAAAGACCTTGCAAAAAACTCACCTTGGAAAAGTTTGTAAATCATGGAGTTAAGATCACCCCCCAACCGTTGTAAGTGGCTCAAAACTTTAAAATTTCAGTGTTCATGCCTTTTCTACTGAAAGCAAATGCGTTCAATTTATCGAACTCGCGATCCGAACCAAAACGCTTTCGCTAGTTCGGGTCTTTGGTTTTATATAAACAAAACCAGTACTAAAGTGGAAAACTGGAAATACATTAAAGGATCGTCAGTACGTACGTGGGTAAACCATCTCATGGGTGTAAAATTGAAACATTTGTATCAAACCATCTGTCATGCCATCGGGCGTTATTGGTTAATAGGTGGTCATGCCAATGACACCGCAGCAATTTGGGAAGACCAACAATTAATGCTTTGTAGTAGAAGGCGCGGCTTGAGATTTCTTTTGAAGTGGGTCGCGTTTTTCTTTGAACTTAGTAAATGAAGTGGAATGACCATTACTTCATATTACAACCTAGGACATCCATTGTACTTTTCACCTTCTGCCTTCGGCAAGAAAGTCTTAGCGTGCATTCTCGATATCACGCCTATATCTTGTCAACTCATGCCTCTAAGCAACTTCACAACCTAATTTAATCAACTTCAAGGATTACCGTTTACGCGTTATAGGAAAGAAAGAAAGAGCTTGCTTTTTATTGTCGGACTCTTTTTGTGGGAAGGCGAGTCTTTTGTCATTTTTCTGAGCCTACATCGCCTTTGTGTAGTACTTGTAGAAAAAATCGTAATGTTGTTTTATCACCTTTAATAAATAACACATCAAAATAGAATTGCTGGGTACGCACGCGTTGGACGTGAATGATCCTTGTAAATTATTATCCTTTCATAAACACACGCTACGTATGAGACCTAAGTGAAAATTTAAGTGAAATTTCGATCGAGCAGAAGAAATCACTTGGAAATTTGTGTACAGACATAAACACGGAAAAGAAAGTACACTTGCTTGACAGCAGATGCGTATTCCCAATGATTTGAATTTTATCATGTTTTCGTGTTTAAATATGCCTCCATATCCAAATCTACCGACCCCATTTTAGGGCCTTGCGTGAGTAGTCGCCTGCGGTTAGAAGGAAGACTGGCAAGATGCAAGACGCAACACAAGGCGAATGCTTTTTAATACCGTAGATGAACTCAAGCATTAATTTAAGAAAACTCTTTAATAGCCTACTCCTACCGATGGATTCTTTAACCTATCATGCAAGAGTTTTAGACATCCATCACGACTTTGCAGCTAGAAATCGATATAATCTGTAGATCTGATGAAATCTTGTAATTAGCTTTTATCCAAAATTTTGTAACCTGGGAATTTCGTTAGCAAACAAAAAGAGATCTCTTCAACTGTGTGAGTAATTGCCTTGAAAACGGTTTCAAGCAGTTACAAACCCTTCCCCGTTGACTCAGCAACAATGGAAATCTTTGAACTAAGGCTAACCTAAATTACCAGAAGCAGAAGATAAAAGTTCTTTTCCCAGTTTAAATTAAAGCCGAATTGTGCGCGTTGAGTTTATAGAAAATCAAACATCATCGTATATAAACAACGCAGAAAACTCGTGGAAGGAGAGACAGGTAAAATATCATTCATGACTTCTTTCTAAATTTCTCGCATTTTTTTCAAACCAAAAAGTGGCTATCGTAGCCCACCATATTGGCCCACACTTTCGAAAAAAAGCGTAAATCTTGTGAAAGCCGACGCATTGTGATCAATTTGGACAATGACATTTAATCATAAAAACACGACTTCTATATCAAATTTAAAAATGGCGCAACAAATGCCAGAAATCTTTGATAGGCGGCATCGGTACCTAATCCATTTCAAACGCATTATTTAAAGCGTTTGTAATTTATCAGTTCTCATACCCTCAAATACAATTTTATTCACATAAAGTGTTAAGAACATTGCACACGATGTCTCTACACTGACTTGATTTTACAGCACAATGACAAAGAAGACTCTTAATTTCTTCTTTTGCTTTATGTAATAAGCCGTTCTAAATCCCAATTCATGGGATCTTTCGGACGGATGTTTGGGCAGGTGTATTTGCTTTTTCATCAAAAGAACTTTCTATAAGCAAATCTACCATGTTTTCCTATTCCAAAAAGTACTAGACAGTGAAATCGAAGACAAATTTCTTTTCTCAATGGCGCCGCGCGCAAAGACTTTTTCAAATCAGTAAATAGCCTTTTCTGCAGATAAAAATCACTTGAACCAATTTGACACACTCACAATTTTTGAAAATTTAAATCTTCAGTAAGTAAACAAGTCATCTTGTTTTAGATTTTACAATAGCGATTGATTTTGCTTTAAACCACGATGCAGCCAATAATTCATTGGGCAAGTTTGACAATATTCTTGGTTATTTTTCAAACATAATTCTTTGATGCAAGCTTTCAGATTTTTTGTTGAAATATATACCATCATCAAGGATAAAAAGCGAAGGTTATCAAATTTATAAAGGTGTGTGTCACAAAAGATAGCAATGGCATATCATTTTCAGGCAAGCAACAAAAAGAGGTTTTTAAACTCTATTTTGTCATTATAAACCGGACGCCTTTGATTACCCTTAAACTTTTACTTTGCAAGAAAATTTATTCTAATTATTTTATAAGTCTCTTTTGTGTTTTTCACTGAAACTTCTTCTTCTGAACAATGTCCTCTCGTATGCAATTTAAATCAAGATCTACCATACGTGCAGAAGCCTAATGGGCATCCATCGCAAAAAATCATCTCTAAAAATTAAAGCAATCTTGATTAAGCTACTCGGTGATTCTTTAGCAACAAACATAAAAATCATTTCGAATCGACTTCAGTCAAATGATTATCAACCTTTGCTGCAAACTCATTCATCAACCTCTCAACATCTCCCTCCTTGATTCAAAGGATCTGCAGTTTGTAAAATGAGTCTACAGTCGCCTTGCTAAACTTTATTTCAAGTTTTAACTTTATCTCCATCTTATGCGATTCATTCATTCAAGGAAGTTTTCTTTTTTATCTAAAACCATAGGTGCATTTGTGGCGTTTTTTGGTCAATCCATGGGTCGTCGGAACATTCTTTTCAGGGAAAAGACTTATATATATTGTTTCGTTCCGAACTCGTAATTTACTTTCTTTTAAAGTCCAATCACTTTATTTCTTTATTTCAAGTTTTATATCCTTAATCTCCTTTTCAAGATCGATATATAGCGAATAAGATTTCTTTGCTTTTCTTTTATCTAAAATCTCAACCACCCGCTTAAATCATAAGAGCTTTTTTTACATATAGATTTTAGAAGCAGCGGCTTGGCTTTTGAATCCATGGTTTTTAAAAGCTTGTCAAGATATTCTTTTCGAGACCTTTCTGATACAAATACGCTGGCACAGATAGGATCAAGAAAATTTCTTTCCGCCAAGGTCTTTGTCAAAAACATTGATTTCTTTAAATAAGAATCCATATCGTCAATCAATCACTATGCCGCAGAGTGTCATTGATTCAAATAATTCATCGACTTCGGGTCATCATTAGTACCACCGCTGTAGAGGACTCAAGAAGAACCTCAGGCATTGCGTAAATAATCGAGATTTTTGAGGCCGGCAGCGAAGTCCCTCCTAGCTCACCATATTGGAGCTACGAACGATACAAAGATGAATCTTCATACCACCGTTAATCGTATTACCAATATGAATTAAATTATGTTTTAGGTTCGGCTTTAAACTCTCTTTTCTTTTAGAGTATAACCTATGAATGCTTCTTATGCCTCCTCGAGGTTTTCCTCCTGTTTTTCACATATTTTTCTAAAATTAAATCACGACCTTACATGGTTTTAACGCACTTTAGATGTGCAGAATGTTTTCGTAATTTCAAGAGAAACACTTATTTACCCTACCCCCAAAAGTTAAATGGGAATGTTGGGTCAACATTGGGCCACTTACCCAAGTAACCGCTGGGCACAATGCATCGTTTTCAAGCCTCCAAAGTTTCAAGTCACCTGATGCGTATCTTTAAACCTTCTCGTCGACAAAATGGTCACCCACCATACAAAGAGTCAGTCCGTCATGGAATACGATTTTCAAAAAAGAGCCTTACGGAGTAACGAGTTACCAGCTACCTTTCTCTCCTGCGTAAACTCGTAGAAGGAATTTTTCCTTCCAAGTTACATGATTCGATAATTGCATCATCCCTTCATTCCCAGAACACATAAGAAAGTGGTTTTGTAATCATTAAAATCACTAAGTTTCCTACACCAAGTGTCGCGAGTCAGGTAAGAATTCCGTTTTGTCTCTGGGCGTTATCGCGGCCTACGCGTTGCAACAGTAATCGATGCCTCAGCTGCGGCAGTTCAGCGACAGCGGTTCCCATCGTATTAATTTAGCTCATCCTGGGGAATTTAGCACCATTCTCATCTTTTGTACGTTCGGTCTAATGGGCATTTAAGATGTCTAATTCAATTGAGTCGTGAGCCATAGAAAGATGATCCCACCATCCTTCGAGCTAGCACTGGCTCTAACTCATGAGTTTATTGGACCAATTGACCAATTCGTCTCGCGATTTTATAAGCATCAAGTAGCATGGTCATAATTTGAATACACCTAAAATGTTGCTTTTGGGACATTCCATCTATATTCCACTCAGAGATCTATATGATGGTGCAGGATGGCTTATATCGAGCTTGATTTAATGCACCGTGTTGTCTATAGTCACCAAACTGCTGCGAGATTCGAATAAGCAGGGAGTGTCTGGAATTTGAATTTTATAAATTGTCGAGGAGGCTTTTTAGAGTCTTCTAAGAAAGAGGCTTCGTAAGCATCAAGAGGCAATGGGAAATCCTGTCGCAGAGTGAATACCCACTACTAATCCTAGATCCACCGTGCATCAGAGGTGCGTCGGCGCGAGTGGCATTATGAAGCAATGTTACTCTCCTAGAGACATCTTACTCTACCAGCACATACTAAATCGCCAAATGCCTTCAAACCCAAAATTATCAGAAAAGTCTTTTACTAAAGAATATTTGATGAACTCGCTAAACAGCGTATACGTTGACCGTTCTGCACTCGCTAATCTCACTATTGGTTTTGATCCAGATGGTATTTAAGTTTAGTATTGGCTAAATTATTCGATGCTAATAATACTACTTAAATTGATTTGATCATTTCTGGCTTTGGAATTTTGTGAGGTCCCGATTTCAGTCAGGGTCGCCCATGCGAGGTTCACCAAGGCTGATCTATTGATAACACTAGGACTCTGGGGATGCTCAGATTGCGACAAAGTTCTATTACTATCAAAGAGTTTCCATTCAATGGTTTTCTCTTTCAGTATTAGGTAATTCGACTGAAACAGATGATGCTAGAAATGTTGCTTTTGGCAGAAGAATATATTTCGGGCAACCAATCAATAAAAACAATATACTTAAATCCTCTCACACGGAATTAACAAATTCATAGTCAAGCTTAGATTTCCTTCCTTTGTCTTCTAAAAAATGCTTAAAAAAACCAAAGTCTTTTTTTTTGTTATCAACCGAGTGAAAAATCATGATGCGCAGCAAGATGGTATTATTTGCCTAAAGCTTCTTCTAAAATGCGTTTTCAATGACATTTAAAACACTTTTACTCTGAATGGGCACGCCGTGATGTGAGGAGGAGTTCCTTCCGGAGTAGGAGCTAAGGCCTTTCTCCTTCTCTTCCGGCTTGTTTAGTCTGTTGCTCAGGCGATCACACCGGCCACGTTTATTGTGTATTCTTCAGTAAAGTTGTAATCATTACTCAACTGCATGAACAATAAGAATCCTGAAGGTGTAAGTCCAATGGGACTCTCTGAGACCTAGACCAACATTTCGTCAGGCTAATTGCTGAATGGTAGTAGGGCAGAGAGTGTACTTCCATCCCCAGCTTTAATTGCCGTAACGCGGACTAGTCCACGTTCCATATTTGGGTGTATTTCCTCTATAGCAATCTACTACCTCGCTGAAGTCGCATTCGATCGCAGAGACTCGCCGCAGACTGGCCCGGTTCCGTTGCTGCTCCAGTTTGTACCCTCATGGATCATAATCCTCTCGGCTACTAGACGGTGGCTGATCAAGACAACGCAATATATCGCCTGGGCTGTATGCAGTAAGAAAAGGCTGACGACCTTTGATTTATAGCCATACGTTACATCGCTAACAGGTCACTCATACACGCGGTATTTGACTTCAAAAATCGTCAACGATAAGCATCCTCCCAACTGATCAGGTGAAGCTCGACCAGAACAATACTATTTTAGGTTTATTCCTCTGCACAATATACCTCATTATACTTAGTATGGCAAGCAATAGGTTGAACTTGACTGAACTAAGAATTGGGATTTGCATCTCATCACACTATTACCGTTAGGAGTTGAGGATAGAGCATTTGCAACTCGAGATTCATGCCCTAGTAGCTTGGTTGCGTCAAGCCATCTTCGAGCAGCGAATTTTAGGCAGGCTATTCAAATTTAGCACTGTGCAGATACCTCTAAGAAAAAAAAGATGTGTCGTTATGCAGGTTCACTGCGGCTCACTCAGCCTTAGTCATTGCCACACGCAGCTTACCCTGCCGGCCCCGAATAACTGTTCTCTCGCGGCTCAAAATATCATCACCATTGTCATGTGTCTCAAAGCTCGTCAATTCTTCTTCTTTCCCCACAGCCAACTAATACAACCAAACGCCCTTTAGACATGATCAGAATCCACATGGGCTCCAATTCCACTACGAATAAGAGAGTAGATAGCGTCATGGTCCATGGCCGGGGCGCGAGGTGGCAGCTGTCTTCAATGTATCTCACAAAAAGGTTCTTATTTCTAGCGGATCTTCATCCTCGACTAGGACCTTTCTCACTTTCTTGACCCCAAGAAAATTCACCTCAAAAAAACAAAACTTCAAAATAAAACACAAGATTTTACTTGAATACAGGCTCAATTAACGCTTTACACTATCCTCCCCTCCTCGCGTGATTCTGGTGCATAACGGACTACGTGACGGATGCGAGATGCCTAGTTTTCAAAATACTTAATTATTAAAAACTCAAATAATTAATAACACCGTTTGAAGGAATTCTACCTGATTAACAACTTTCGTTTAGGCTACCTTAAACGCTTACTAGCATGAGATCTACTTTTGCTTGGGAACGCGATTAGTCAAAATTTTAATTATTCTAAGTAATGTGGCTTGTTATATTCTCCCGTAGTACTGCACTTTAATTAATTTTATGCAAAGATGTATTCGGTTCAACACCCTTCGCTTCTCGAATTTACGTCACAAAGATTCACCGGAAGTATGTGTACTCAAATAATTTTGTTTACCAAATAATTATTAGTTTCTTTAAACACTGGCGTGGTTGTCCAAAGCTTCTGTTTACGCTATTTCTACCGAGATTGCCAGGTTGATTTTAGCAAACCCATAGAAACAAGGTTTCTTGACCTGAAATAAACATGCATTAAAGTTGGCTATTTCTTCTAATAAACAGACGCACATCCCATCCGCCCCTGAAACGAGAGAGGTCAACGGTCGAGATGCACAGTGGGTCTAGCTTTGCCCCTCGCGTAGAGAGAGCTCGACTTTACACTCCGACCTGCGTGGATCGAGATCTCCCAGCTTTGCCCTAAAAGTGCAGGAAGAATGGTAGAGATATTTAGGCCAGTTGTATAACATCAATCACGCAATAACATGCTTGTAAAAGAAAATGCTTTAAAGTAAATTACATGAAAAATAAAACTGGCGCAAAAGTAAATGCTTTAAAATTAAATTCTGGCATTACACTTTGCTTCTTTGGCTGTTGTTTTTGAATCATTGAAATTCAAATTGCTTTTATAAATAAAACTAGATCAAAGATCTGTATGGAGCGTGGGCTAACTACACATTTTTTGTTGCTTTTTGCTTGTTGCTTACTGATATTTCAAATCTTTCCAACTCAATAGAAGAATCGACGACTTCAAGGACTCAGAAGAAGATTACTTTGTGTCAGAAGACTCCTCGAGTGAGATAGAGAGAGATGAAAAAATCGATTTTAAGACCCTAACGGAAATTTGACACTACTTGCTGTGACTAAACCTAATTAAACTCGAGAGCTGAGGAGAAGTATAACTCAATGCGTAACAAATGTAAAAGTTCTTTGGTAACTCCTTCGGCACATTTTAAGAAGAAAACTTTTCGTCGTTCGTAAGAGAATTGAAAACTCCAAATGTAAAACCCATCTACGAGTCCCTCAGCCGTTTTACGTAGATAGCAGAAGTCTGTACGACAGAGAACTGGGTATTTTTGCCTTCGTAGTTAAGTAAAGACACTATACAAATACATGAAATACAAAATCTGTCATAGACAGCACTTGTGTCCACCACCCGATTAACCTGGTCTATATATATAACAAAAATAAAAAGGAAGTTAAAGACGCCTATTTATTCGCCTCGTGTTTAGCCTTGAATCAAAGGCGTCCAAAGGTAAGACCTAGACATAGCATCCTGGAAGTGTTTGCTACAGAAACCTTGACATATACTTTGAGTGAGTAATTAGGTGTCATTATTACAAGTGATAGGCATTCACATGGAATTGAAAAAAAACGAGGCTGCTTTAAGACTTTTATCTCCCCCACAACATGGATTTGGTTATATTTTTTTATATCTATAAAATGCATCTGATGCTTAAGTGATGCTGCAGTATCTCTGAAACTTGATCAAAGTGCACACACACATTTTGGATAGAATAAGGCCTACGTATCAAATTGAACTACTATGGAAATTTTGCATGATTGAGAGTGTGATATGAAGGTTGAAGAATCCTTGTAAATTTGATGATAGAACTAAGTTAATTGTTGCATGATTGTGTGATTAAAGTGTAGTGTTGTTGTTATTACTTGAGGACAAGTAATGGTTTAAGTTTGGGGGTGTGATAACTCTATGAAATGAGAGTTATCATGGCACTTTTAGACTTAAATCAGTAATACTTAGAGAGTAAATAATATGTTTTCATTGCATTTTTTTTATATTTTGCATAAAACTTCATCTTAGTTTATTCTTAATAAATTTGGTTTGATTTAGAATAATTTGTGTGTTTAAATCATATGCATAAAAAACCTCAAATTTAATGAATGTATGGAATAGGCTTGCAAAAATAAAAAGAATTTAAAATAATTTAAAACATAGCAACGCAACCATTGCCATTATTGTAGCAACCATTGCCATTGCCGTAGCAATTCTGGAACAACGACAGGGAAAATTTTACAAAATATTGCGATCTGTAGTTTTCTAATCTGGAAGATACGCAACTTAAACTTCCGTTTATCCTAATTTTCAACTATAAAAGGAACACAGCAAATTTTGACTCAGATCAGGTATCGAAAGTGGTGAGTGTCGATCCCAAGATTTTAATAGAATTAATTTTGTAAACGATGGTTGGATTGTGAAATTGATTTGGAATATTCTAAAACTTCCAAATTAAAATGGCAAGAATAAATTCTAAAATTGTAATTGTAAATAAACCGAAGAGAAATCTATTTAAACGACGTATCCTGATCCGTATCCTTTGGCCATCCTAAAATAACAATTCACAATCTAATCCACACCTAACCACGTCATATAAAATAATAATAACCTTATACTCTTCACAAAGTCAAAGCATCCACAAAAACTAGGAAGAGAAAATAAATTTACCAAATAAAGCCCATGACACATGCGACTTCACCTTCAACCCAAGCCAAATCTAAATGTACTACTGGGGGCAAAATGGGAATTTATTAAAATACGAAGAAAATACAAGACGCGAGAGAGAATTACAATGGAGCCAAAATGGATTCAGTGGATCTCAAATTGAGGCTCCCTTTTATGTACATGGAGAAATTTTGCATCACCACGCGGATGATACTGAAAATAATCACAAAGCATGTTGAGATTTGTCGTCCACCAATATACCACGGCCAAATTTTTTCAGATCTTCCACATCATCGACTCCAACGCCACGCGATCCGCATTATGAATGCTGATGAATAGTGTCATTTTTCCTTTTATGCTCCTCCAAGATTTTCACCGCCCAAAAGTGATATCTCTCCTTTATTGTGAAATGACTATAATGCCCTAAAATACATAAAATACTTAATTAAAATAAAACACATGGAATTAAATCAGGTTAAATACATAAAAGTAAGGATAGTAAGACTTGAAATGTAAAATGGCCTTTATAAATATACATTTTCTAACACTGACACAATTTTAAGGCAGTAAAATAAAGCGAAAACAAAATTCAAATTCAAAATGATTTATAGTAAACACGAGTGTTTATTCAATCGATTAATGATAACAATCAAATAAAAGTATAAGCATTATCTCCGGTCTATCACACCCACATCAACCATCCACATGAAGAGACTTTGTTATAGCTACTTTCAAGAATGACATGTCAAACCCCAAAATCTCACCGAAGTACGACACTCACAAAGAAATTAAACCAAATAAAAATAGTCACTCCAATGAATGGTAATTAAAATAATAAAGAAATGATATCACATATTTCACCAAGATGAAATAAATATGCCCTCAAATTTTTTGAAATAATACGATCTCAAGTCAAATAAAACTTAGTCAACCCAATTTATTTATCTCTTTTTATTATTATTATTACACAACTACATCTTTTTAATTTTTATTCTACTTGAATTATAGTTTATCGGACTTTTATTAGGATGTAACGTGGTGGACATGGTTATGAAAGGAAATAAGGAATACAAAGTGTATGTTTGATAAAATGCATTTTTTTTTTTTTTTTAGATTTCACCTATTATTATTATTATTTTTCTTTTGAAACAACAATTTTTGTGTTTTTTTTTATTTGCATAACTTCATTCAAATAAAAAAATACTTATTTATATTTTTCTCAAACATAAAGTGTGACGGAACTTATAAGACGTTGGTAATACTCCAAATCTCAAGATGATAAGTTGACAAAGAAAATGGTTTTTTTTTTAAAGGCTCAAAAATAACTATGGATATTTAAAAATGAAAGGCTCAAATGGTCAAAGATGGCATTTCCATCGCCTGGACTCTAAATAATCCGTCCATATCTACTAGTTAGATTCCCAATGTACACACATTTTGTTTTTTTATTTTACAATTTTTTTAAGTGGTTAACTCAAAAGCAATTTAGAGATCGTGAAAATAATAAAATCAGAAAAAAAGTTACTTCCAAGAAAAAGATAGCTCAACAACTCACTTTGCACTTATTTATGACATGTTCATTCCTTCAAGCAACTCATATTTGTCTCCATCAACATGTAAAGTAGCAAACATAGCGTAACATCACTTAAGACCAAAGATAATACAAATACTAAAATTTGAAATTAATCATGTCATCCAATGTTAAAACAAATCACACAAATTATTATTATTATTTTTTTTTAACAACATTCTACCCCCCAACCTATTCTAAATATGAAAGAAATAAATGTGAAAATGTGAAACTAATTAGAAAAGTACATTTAAAATGATGGAAAAACAAATGATTTTTTTTTTTCTGGAGGCACTACACTCCATATTCAGCCAATCTTCGACTCAAAAGTTGGAAAATGTATATTAATAAAAAAAGAAGAAAAACACATCAAAACTATTGGTTCGAACAATAAAGATGCATTTCTAGTAACTACACTCCATATTCACCATCTTCAACACAAAAAGAGCAAGCTAGTTTCTACAACAAATAAAAATTAGTAAAAACTTAACCAAGATTTCATCAAACATTGTCCTCAATGTTTTAAAAGTAGAGTAAGACATCAGTAACACAAGAAAATATTTACAGCAAAGAGTTAAATCTAATTTGTACTTTCCCGCCATTACAATCATTATTCACGCTCCAACATGGGCCCTTGTACTATATCAAGAGTTTAAATTAGCAGCAAGCACAAATAAAAGTTGACAAAGGAATGAAGTTTTTTATTGCATGGTTAAGAAAATGCGATAAAGCCATCATAAAAGTTATTGACATTTAACAAACCGAGGTGAACGGGAAGATGCTAGTGTGATAAGTGCCTCGCAAGATCTCCACGGAAAATAAAAGCATCTGATTAAGATTTTATTCTTTTATACTAACTACGAATTTGATGGTTTTAGAACTCAGGTGATGCCTAACAGGCTAACGCCTCGATAAAAGTTACTTCGAGACCATTTTCGATAACCTCGATTACCTCCTCCATACACCAAGTGTACTTTCTCGGGGCCGCGATTTCTTTCTGCCGATCTACAACGAACTCTTTATGTTTGCCAAATAGCACACAAATGTTCTTGAATTGTGCCATTGCGATATTTCTCAAAAAAACGATTTGTGAGTGCTTGACAAAAGAAATCACATTTAAGAGTCGTGATAGTGGGGATATGTGAAGCACGTGGCTCGAGTCAAAAAGGAAACAGAAAAAAAAAGTAAACAAATAAAATTATTAAAGACAATAATGCACACAATAAAACAATAGTGAAATAGGAAAAATGAAAGTAAAAGGATATTAGGGTATCGCGGGCTCACATCTTCCTCAGATACGTCCGTGAACTTGGCAACGCCCTATGGGTCGAGGATACTCTATCCAGTTTCTTATAAAGCAAACAGGTGAGTCGATTCCCGAGACTATATCGCATGCTCTTTCATAATGGCCATAATGAGAATCGGCCTCTCGCACATATCCAATGCGCTTTCAAGAGACAATATCATCCCTTATTCAAGCCATCCCTAATGAATTGAATCTTATCTTACTATCGACACCATTCCTAAAGAACATGGGTTTCTATCGCAACTCATTCGCACACTTATGACAAGCAATGTAAATTCTTCGAGCTTTTTAAAATAATTTCCTTTACCACAACCAAAAATGAATGCAATAAATTTTGAGGTAACTAATCCGACGATTAACCAATGGATATGCATATGTTATTCCTCGCGCGTAGCTTTATAGATCGTAAAGAGGGCATTCGGGAAGAACTTTCGCTTCCATACAAATAGGATCAAGTAACCGACTTGATTGTCACTAGTATCGTTATCCGCCACTTCACCGTAACAAACTAAAACACACAAACAGAAAAACAAATTAAAACAAACAAAGAAAATTAAAATCGTCACCTCATTTTTACCTCAAGAATCGATGTCGTAAACACTTCTCTCAATGTCTGCGGAGTTGGCTTTCTAAACTCTCAACATAAGCTACTAACTGTGGTTGTAGATCCCAAATACGATGTGGTTGGTTTGGATGTCAGCCTTTGCCAAGTGGTTTAAGAATGTCATGATTAACAATGATAAGAGAAAACTTAATAGTTAAACAAACACACTTATGCAAAAATAATTTCAATTAGCAAAAGAATAATATAAAGAAAGAAAGAAAAATCAAATCAACGAAAAGAGAAAAATCAATTCAAAGGGTCACTCAAATTTATTTCTCAAGTTTTTCATTTTAATCTTTAACCATTAACTTTAAACATGACACCGTTCGCGGTCGTGGTAAAAACGATGAACAATAAAGTATCTTTACCAAAAGAGAATTGAATAAAAGCACTTTCTAACCTAAAGTGAACGATTTTCTCATAATTTGCTTGTCATGAAAGACTTTCATCCGCTTGTAAATCTTGGCATTTTTCATGAATTTCTTCAAGTTTGTAATCTTCGCATGTCAAAGTTGAATTTCGCCCAATACGCACGATGCTCGAGTTCGTGGTGGTGGCAAGCTTTTCCATACACTAGGTGGTGACATCTTAAGCGGTCTTCTAAAGCCGATATGCCCATAATGCATCATCAAGTCTTAATGACCAATCTTTTCTCCACCCTTCTAATACGTGCAGATCTCGATACGGTCGCCACTTTGTGTGTGTGATTGAATACTTTGTCAAAAGAGCTTTGATCGTATCCAACAATATTGCTTTTCAAAAAATCCTATTACCACCTCATCGGTTCGACATGCAATTTTCTACGTTTCATTAAGAACCAATATGTAACATGAGGAAAAGGTCCCATGAAGTCGAAAAATCTCAACCACCAAAATTGGATTTAGTGGCATCATGTTCCTTCGTAATGCTCCCCATTCATTGACACCTATGACACAAGAAGCATCCAAATCGAAACACAAACCACATTGTAAAACATTTTTGAAATGGCCTCCACTGCTTGTCATTATATGAAAGGATATTTTTGTACACGCGATGCCCGCAAAATTCATCCGAGAAATTCTTTATTTAAAGAATTTAGCCTTATTGGCTTGTCCAATGCTCTAAGTTTCATAATAGATAATTAACTATCACCAAGGTAATACTTCCACACTCATTAATTGTTCATCCTAAATGACTCATTCAATGGTAATTGTGTCAAAAAGACGAGAGATTCGCCACAACATTTTCCATCCCCTTTTATCAATTTTCGAAGTCAAATTCCTAAAGTAACATAGCCATTTTGCATCTTTCAGAGAAGATATTTGAAAATATAATTATTTTACAACCAATTGTAGATAAGATCGAAATTTTTCCAATGCAAACACTACTAGCATTTCAGTTCAAATGTGCATCATTCAATGTCATACTAGCATAGTAAATAACCATGCAGGGAATTCGATCAACCCTTTGTCCAATATAACACCGCATAATCGATGCATCACACATGAGCTCAAATGGTAAGCCAAAATGATGGGTGATGATGTCAACAAATGCTTTAATTTTTCAAACGCAACAAGACATGAATCATCAAAGACAAAGGTACATGCATGAGGTAGAAACTTTGCAAAACAACGTAAAAGATCCTAAGGAAAGATTTCTTTTGCGTGGAGGAAGATTAGAAATGAGATCCACCTTGGCTTTGTCAACCTCTACCTTGTTCGGAAATGATGTGACCGAGAACAATACCTTGTTTTACCATAAAATGGCACTTCTCCCAATTTAAGACCAAGTTCTTTTTTTCGATAGCATTCTCCGCTCCGGCAGAAGCTAATCAAAAAATCACCCAAGAAAAATCATCCATAAAGACTTCAAGGAATCGCTCAACCATATCGGAAATGCTTAGCATGCATCGTTGAAATGTATGCATTGCATAATCCAAATGCCTATATAAATAAAGGGCAAGTGAAAGTAGCGATCTTTTTCAAGATGCTATAATCCGATTATATCCCGAGTAGCCATTCGTAGCAATAAAATTCGCTAATCTATCAAGCATTTGATCAATAAATGGTAAAGGAAAATGGTCTTTAGACATAATTCAACTTTCTATAATCAACCATAACATCCCAGTATTCATTATCGGCATTGGTAACTACTTTTTGAACAACTGCAATCGCCCGAACTATCGTAAAAAAGCATGCTGCACTACAACTTCTCATGTTAGATTTAACTGGGCTGCATTTCCTAAAGTAGATTTAGCATTTTCATCAATGTAATGCATGCAAGGGTTTATACCTTTTATGTCCGCACCATCCTAATGCTCCTTTATACTCTTTTAAAACATCCAACAACTTACCTTTTTGCTCGGATGATGAAAGAAAGTACTTTCTTCTCCCAAAATGCATATTCCAATGGCTTGCTCGAGGTTCGATTCTAAGAGTTTCTTCTCCGATGGTGCTAGTTGTTCAACTCTTGACTTCTATTGATTAGTGTCCAAGTCGAGTCGGCGGGCGTTGACTTCACCGACCACAATATCAAAATCAAAACCAAAAGTTAAGCAGTCAGAGGATCATCACTAAGGTTTGAAATAAAAGTGTCATCAACTAATGCTTCAATTAAATCCACATCAACAATTCCATCATCCTTCAGACAGGAGGTTGTTTGGCAATGTTGAAGATGTTCAACATAGTCATATTGCCAAAGGTCAGTATCCGCAGCCAAGAAAGGTCGGCCTAAAATAAATGTGCTTCCTCGAGTCCTTCGAGTGTCAATTACAATAAAATCAACAGAAAATAAAACTTATCTACCTCAGATAAGCACGCCCCCTCCACAATACCACGAGGTATTTTCGTCGACCGTGGGTGTAATTCTCCAAGTCCAAGTTTCTGTAAGGCAACAAATTTACACTAGCTCCTAGATCCAACAAAGCATTCTCAATTGTGCGGTTCCCTATACTACATGAGCTTTTAGGAGCCTTTTGCATTTTAAAGGAATTTTATGTATAGAACTAACGCATAAAAATGTCTTCAACATGCATATTCTCTTTAAGTGGTCTTTAAGAAACTTGGCATAAGATGGAATTTATTTTATAGCATCAAGTAAAAAGATGTTAAAACTTACCTAAGATTTAATCTCACCCTTGGATTTTCCTTTTTTTTGCCTTTAGCTAACCTCGGGAAACAGCTTTGGGAACGTATTCTTTCGTTTCTTCTTTCTCCCTCCAGCCGTGAGTCCTCAACACTGAACAATTTGATTTTCTTTTGTCACCTCTCCACTTTGTTGTCGACTTCTTTTCCTTTTCGCAAGGTCATCCACGCGGTAAACCTGGGTACTTGCTTCATGTACTCGATTATTGACTTGGAAACTTGCCTTTCTCAACCAAGCCAAGTTGTCCCACCATCTTCTCGAGGCTTATTGAACTCATTTCGTAGTCCATCACCCGTGCTAGTCATTGTTCAATCGTGGAGTGAGTAACATTCTTGAAATTGAATGCATCCTCCCATGGTCCTGGCCGAGAGAGTAGTTCGATTGGTCTAAACCAGAGGCTTGAGGAATTTGCTGGAGAGCGTCCATTGTTGGAGTCCTGAGACCATAAAAATCGTCTACCATCCATCCGCGGTTATATGTGTTGGAGTATGGGGTTGTAATTGATGGTTTTCTCATTACACCTATGGCATTGGCTTGATCCATGTGGTTGGTGATTTAGCCGATAACGATGCTTATTTGTACCTTCAACCATGCTCTTCACTTCTTTGATTCCGAACCTCATTCACTCCCTTAATTCTTCTAGTGTCCTCCCCGAGTGATCGTTGTTTATTGGGAATTATCCGCTTGTCGCCGGGAAGAATTCCCAAATTTCGATGCACTTTTGACATTAGCTCTCTTCCACTTGTTGCCATTAGCCATTCTTGCACATTGGGCAATAATCCTCCAAAAAGTATTGGCGTTGGTGCCATTTCTCATACCCATGATGTGGACACTTCAAGAGTAGTCCATTGAATCGCTCCCACGCTTTTTGCTCGTCACTCTCTCAAAAACTCCATTTCCGCATGAATAGCATTTGTTTTATGCACTGTGGAAATATTTATTCAAAATTTTTGTTACCATTTGTTGTGATGAAATGCTATTAGCAAAAGTATTTAACCATGAACGAGCTCTATCCTTTAAAGAAAATGGGAATAATGCGAGTTTAACATCATCAAATTTTCATATTTAAAAGTTTGATGGCATGAAAATCATTCTAGATGATTATATTTTCCTCATTTTCAGCCATAAATGAGACAATTTCTGGCACTGTTTTAGTTCAAAACTCCTACATTTTCGGGTATCTTATGCATAATGTGCTCAAATGACTAAAATATTCCTTAAATGGCCTCTCAAATCCATTTTATTTTTAACTTGTTTGTTGTGCCTATTTCAAGGCCTATAACACAAGACAGCTACGCACATTGGCAAAACAAATAAAATAAAAATAAAGATGAGAACAAAACAAATAAAAATAAAGAAGAGGGAGAAATTACGATACTAACCTTATTGCGCTATTACAACCTTTCTATAAAAACACAAAAACAAATCTTGAAATAAATTAACTCAAAAATAAATTAATAAGATAAACAAAAAAATTACAAAGAAAAATAAATTGAAAATTAAATTATAGAATTTTAAAGAAGAGAAAAAGTTAGAAATATTAACCTTTATATGTAAATTCACTCTTTTTTTTAATAAAAAAATACAAGAAAACAAATAAAAGAAATTATTCACAAAAATTAATTCTATGAATTAAAATACTTACTCTGGCCTACAAACTTGTTGTGCAAATTTTAAATCGCATTGTAAAGACACCTAATTGACGAGCGCCGATCCCACGAGGAGCACCATTTTAATTGTGTCTATAATTAATTTTGTAAATGGATGGTTGGATTCATTGATTTGGAATATTCTAAAACTTCGAATTAAAATGGCAAGAATAAATTCTAAAATTGTAATTGCATATAAATTCAAGAGAAATCTATTTAAATGACGACTTAGTATCTGATCCGTATCAACATGCATCATCACGGCTAAATAATAATTGATAATACCAATTAAATCACGGCGGGAATCCACACCTCATGAACCACGCTCTAATCAATATTAAGCTTATTCTGTCATACAAATAATAATAACCTTTATAGAAGAAGTAACTGCCAATGAAGATTATTATTGGCTTTTTTGTCAAAACATCCACAAAAACTAGGGAAGAGAAAATAAATTTACCAAATAAAGCCCATGACACATGTTGAGACTTCACCTTCAACCCAAGCTTGAAAGGAAATCTACTCATAATAACTAGAAATGGGAATTTATTAAAATACGAAGAAAATACAAGATGGAGAGAGAATGAGTCCAAAAATGGATTGGATCTTAAATGGTAGGAGGTCCCCTTTTGATATAGTAAAATCATGGATTACACACACACCACGCCCACCGCGATTTAACATGAAAGAATACTGGTTGAAAATAATCATGTGATGCATGCACGGCGCACGCCAGATTTGTCGCCCACCACCGGGACTACGTCACCATCAACAAGACATAAGAATTTTAGTCCAACAGATCGTGACACCTCACCAATGCTACATCATCGGCCAATGCCACGCCATCGATCCGCAATGGTTAAGCGTGCGGAATGCGAACGATATACGTGAATAAAAGTACCGCATACATGTGAATAGTGCCATTTTTCCTTTTATGCTCCTCCCAAGGTTTTACTTCCCGAGTTTAAAAGTGATGTCAGATTTTGCCAGTTCGATCTCTCCTTTATTGTGAAATGACTATAATGCCCCTAAAATACATAAAATACTTAATTAAAATAAAACACATGGAATTAAATCAAAAGAAGGTTAAATACATAAAAGTAAGGGTTGTTAGTAAGACTTGAAATGTAAAATGACAGTTTTCTCCTTTATAAATATACATTTTCTAACACTCAACACACACATCAAAGTAAAAGGGAGAGTCGTCGCCCAAGGAGAAAAACCACAAAGAAACAAAAGAAAAAGAAGATTCAAGAGAGATTAAGGACTGCACAAGAGAAGAATTTACAAAAATCAATTGAGAACTCAGTCCTTCTTATTCTTTTCTTGTTTACTTTTTAGCCATGAGGATGTGTTTGATGGCTGAAATTTTATTCTTTATTTTTCTTTTATAAATCATTAACTAAATTTATTTGTGGTTGAGTGGTAAACAATCTTGTGGTTTATTGATTGAAAATATGTGTTGTTGTATGTTTGTTGTAGCATTTTATTTTGATAGTTTTATTTTTATTGATTATTTCAGTTGATCACCTATTTAATGATACTGGCTAAGGAAGAGCCACAAAAGAGTCGATCTTAGTGGAACATACCAGAGCAATATTTGGTTTTAGATTGAGTTTCTTGTATTGAGTTTTGCTTGATTCCAAAAGGGCCATGTTTAATCTAAAATTAGTAATGAACTAGACATATGGATTCACCTTTTATGGTAAATAGTACTAAGCGTGTAATGCTATATCTAATGTTAGCATAACAACTTATCACTATAATATTGCATATAGATATAAGATATCTAATATGCGACAGCTGATGATACATAAGGATTCTGCCCAGTGCTGTGGCAGATGTTGTAACAACCAAGCCAAACATTAGAAAAATAGTCAAAACCATTAAGAGAATTTAATCACTCAATTACTCTATATTCTCATTGGTTTTATCCTTGAGTTTGACATGATAATTTACGTTGTTGCATTTTATTTATTGCATTCTTATTTTAATTACTATATTAATTTCATTAGTTGTTTTATTTTAATTTAGAACAAAATCTGCACTGTTAAGATTGTTGTAGCAAGTCTGATAACATCAATCCCTATGGAGACGATCTTGAATACTCAATATTACATTACTTGTTATGTACACTTGTACATTGACATCAATAGTATTTGAATTTGTACCCAACAGTTTCGATTAGCACTAACTTTGCCACAGCAAAGAGAGACAATTGAGTAACAACTGCAGCAAAGAGAAACAATTGAGTGAAAATAGCAAGGATAATGGCAATCAATGAGAATGGCACCCAACGACGGGTGTTTGGGTATCGTTAGTTTGCTATGGTCGACTTTTGAGGGTTTGCTGCTAGTGTGCTGTGCTTTGAGATTCTAGAATGAGGCTTGAAAATTTTCTGAACACTTAGAAAAAAATTTTGGCTCCGTTCTCACAAAATGTTTTCCCCCTTACAAAATGTAATGTTTTATTTTTTTTATTATTTACATTTATAATTTTTCTGAAACATTTGCAAAATGCAATGTTTTATAATTTAAATCTATTACTTTAACAGAAACGACATCATTTCACTTCTTTTTTTGGTAATAAAATATATTTTAAAAAAGTCAAACCCATCGTAATTAAAGTCAACATAAAAAATTAGTCTTCCATTCTTGTTAGCCAAATAATCTATCATCGGTCTATCATAGTTTCTTAATAGACGATACTTCTATCACCAATATATAATAGTTTGTTGATAGACGATAATTCTATCACAAGTATGTCATAAATGCATGATAAAAAAAAATTCTATCATGATTCTTTGTAGGCCTCCAGACCAAAAACCGTCAGACAGAGGATTGTCATAGTAGGTACTTTTTCTTGTAGTGTAATTTGAACTCCAAAATATATTTATAGAGACCATTTAGTTTGGTCAATAGTGACAGGAACTGAATCATATAGAAAACCAAACATTGATAAATCTCCAATATTTAATAACATAATAAAAAGTTGAACATTTTAAAATTGTCTACTACTTAGAGGTTGTAGTAACATAAAAATCATTCTTCTAGGTAAAAAGCTTAAAAAGATTTATTGGTAGAATCATGACAAAACACTCATAAAGTTGGAATAGAAAGGGATGAAAAGTTCACACCAACTAGTGGCAACTTCTTTAAAATCTCTATGATTTGCACATTTTGTTCTTGTAGTTGTTTAATTTCTTCACTTTGATTTTGGATTTTTTAGTTTGACTTTGGTAAATGATGGAATCACACTGCCTACATATTCCTTTTGAATACTTTGATCAGTGTCAGTCGTATATTGGAATCCTTTTGGACTTCACTTATTGCCTTTGTTTGCCTTCTTAATTTGTCGGTTTACCATGTAGCTTCCAACAACACTCTTTGGTGTGGTTTGGTTTGTGGCAATGATCACACCACAGTTGGCCACCTTTGTTGGAATTATTAGATCCTTAAATAGCCATAGCAGACATTTCAGGTGTTGCAAGTGATTTTGCCTCCTCAAGCATTACCGATTTACGAATCTTTTCTCATCTAACTTCATAAAAAATTTCTCGGATGGAAGGTAATAGTTAGTGCCAAGTATACGACCATGAACATCATCAAGCTCCTTATTGAGACCAGCTAAAAAAATCATAAATTTGATCTTTATCCACCAGTTTTTTGTATCGAGCACCATCATCAATGCAACTCTAATCACACTCATTGAATAGATCTAATTCCTACCAAAGATTCGTCAGAGAATTAAAATACTGTGTTACAACCATGTCACCTTGTTTCAAGTTACAAGCCATATTCCTTAACTCAAACATATGTGATGAATTTTCCAAATTTGAGAAAGTTTCTTTGACAACGCCCCACAATTCAGTAGATGTTTGGTAAAATATATATGTCTACCCAATTTTTTGTTCCATTGAGTTGACCGGCCATGCCATTAACGATAGAATTTTCAACATCCCATGTTTGGAATGTAGGATCATTTTCATCTAGCCTCTACCTTTGTCCAAGAAGATAGACAAGTTTTCCACGCCTTTGAATTACCATTTGAACATAACGCGACCATTTGAGAAAGTTCTTTCCATTGAGTTTGTGGGATGTGATTTGAAGTGATGTATTTTCAGTAATTGCAGTAGGAACAATTGTAAGTGTTGACTGAGAAAGAATCTGAGAAGTTTCAGCAGATTCCTGAGAGTCAATACTTCTACTTGTGCCGGTCATGGCTGTTTTTACCATGTTTTCCTTCAACTAAATACCTTGCTCTGATACCATAAAACAAGATATAGGAAGGAAACAGTAAACACTGCACTTTCTTATTATACTTTAATAAACTAATTATAAGAAAATATATAGGCTTAAAGCTAACATAGATTAGATATAAGCTTTCTTATTATACTTTAATCAATTAATTACAAGAAAATATATAGGCTTGAAGCTAACATAGATTAGATATAAGCTTTCTTATTATACTTTAATCAACTAATTACAAGTTAATATATAGGCTTAGCTAAACCCTTTATTCTAGGGATAAATTTAAAAACAAAAAACAAATAGATAGAAACATATCATATAAAACAACTACCAAATAAAGATAACTCTATTTTTCAAATTCTACCACGATATATAATTTTCTTTGGTGTGAAAATAGATTTATTTTCCCCAAGTAGAGCACATCATGAAAAAGTTATTCTCATCCTTGTTTTTGGTGGACTTTAATCCTCTCTTCTGGTACATTTTTGTCATAGACTCATAGTAAAATATTAACACTCATAGTAATATATCCAGAAATTGAGAAAAGAGACGAGGTTTTGTTCAAACAATATATCTTAGCGCTCTTTTACCATTGTAGATTACTATACCAAAGGATCAGACAGTTATCCTTTTTTGTAATGCTTCCATAGGACGTGAACAGGTCCGTGTTGTGAGCATTTCACATGATTTTGCAACAAGTTATCGGAATTTCCAATTGTGTTTATAATTTGAAGCGGCTGTGTTTTTCAATTTATACCATATTGATCCTTTTGTGCTTTTTTGGGCTGTTCCTACTTTTTGTGGACAACATGACCTATTAACAGGACGATCCATTTGGGCTGAGTCATGACCAGGTCAAAACTCTAAATCCTGGTTGGCTAGCCAAGAAATTTGATTTTTTCTTTTTTTGCTATTAGAAAGATTGAATAAACTGATTTATACTGAGGATCAATGATCAAGTTATTTTGGATCAAATGATTTAATTAATTGACTAATTCTTTGGATTCAAATTTCATTCTGATCTTCATACTATTAAAATTGAAGTATAGAGTAGACTGATACCATGCAACTACTATGATAATTTAAAAAGGAAATAGGAAAAGAAAAATAATAACGAGCAATCAATTAGACGTTACAATATATGTGAAGTTTTGCAACCAGATTCTGATGGAAGTATATATACCTTTCTAATAGGAATGTGCCAAAGATGAATCAATTTGCTTGTTTGGTTACAGTAATTGCATTTAGAAAATGTGACTGCATCTTATTTTGTGTTGCATAATCTATAAATGAAATTTGGCTGGTTGAGATGAAAGTTTGTTGAATTAAAGATGTTCGGTAAGGAATTATTTTAGTTTGAAACAAGAGAGTTGTTGTTGTTCTAAGGTCGATGGAACAAATAAAGCTGAAGTGCGTGAAAAGAATGATGGAGTTGCTAATGCCATAAATGATGTCAAGGCTGCAAAGGAAGGAGTTCGTAAACCTCTATATTTTGAGTTTTTGTTGGTCTATCCTATGTGATTGATGCATTATGCACATATATTATATATATTCTGATGCACTTGTAGTTAGTGTCGTGTTTCATTTATATGCTTGCAAGGAGTTGGATAAATTGCAAACTGCTAACCATTGGCAGATGGGCGGTGTTCAATTATCCAATATGCTCTTGAGGTTTTCTTTGTTCTTTTTAGTTATGTATGTGATATTTCTAAAACTTTTTATGTGGTGTTTACTTTCTAGAGTGTAAGTGAGGAGTGTGGATTCCCACTTTTTTTACTAATTTTTAAGAAATGAAAATTTTTGCTGCGCCCACATAATTTTGTTGAGATTCCCACTACTATGGGGGGAGGTGGGAGTGAGAATCTACTCCTCCTCTCCCCTTTTTAGACTTATATTTAAAATAAAATAAAATAATACTATTATTATTTTATTTTATGAATTAAATTTATTAAAAATAATAATATTAAACATATTTCAATATAATATTATTATATTTAATTAAAAATAATAATTTACATTGATTCTAAGTTGAAATTACTTAAAAATAATATTATTATACTCATAGAGATTAATAATATTACTATATTCTATCTTTATTTGAAAATATAATATTATTATATTTATTAAAAATAATTTTATTATATTTATTAAAAATAATTTTATTATATTTATTTAATTAATAATAATAATAAATATTTTATTCTAAGAAAACATTAATTTTGTACTATATTATTAATAATAATGTTTCATTTGTGTTTCTATTATTAATAATTTTTATTTACATAATTCAAATTAAAATTAATAAAAAAAATATAATTTACATAATTAAGAATATTAATAGTTATTATTAATTTACAAATATAATAAAATAAATATTTTATTTTTCAAATATATTTTTTATTAATTTTGTAATTAAAAATTATAATTCTTTAAATAAGGGTAAAACTGTAATTTAAAACCATTTACTCCTAATCCAAGGCAATATAAACACATAAATTGAATTTTTGTTTCAATTCCATACTCCTATTCTAGTACAAGTAAACAAGTTACTCTCACTCTCGCTCCTCACTTCTAATCTCAGGATTCCCACTCTTTAGAATTCTCACTCCAATGCAAAATGTAAATGCTACCTTATTATCTATATGTCTGAAGGCAGAGGGCTGCTTAAATTATTCTTAGTTGAAAAGTGAGAAGTGAAAAATATTTCACATATGCATGTATAACTTGTGTTATGGGGCATGAGCCTCATCTTTATGTATCTCAAGAGTGAATGATAGTAGAGAGTATTGGTAACAAAATGTCTAGTTTTGAAAGCCTTACGAAATGGTGAGCCTGCATCTACAGATGCTAGTGAATGCAATTGCTTATAGTGCTGGAGTTGAGGGTCAGTTGTTAAAAGCTTTTCGAGCAATGCAAGCCTAAAATCCTGGCTGAAGGTTTGTATCTATTTTCCCCTTTTAATTAAATAATGGAAATTTGAAAAAGAAATAAGTGAATTTTAAGGTTGGGAATCGAGGTGAGAGTACTTTGATCTACATTTATATCAAGTGAAGATGTTGATATGCTTATGCCGAAAATTATTTTTCTGTTGAAAACCAAGAACAATATTGGTCGAGGCTATAAGGTAACTGTTAACTTATATGTATAATGATTTTTATGATAAAAAAATACATTTTAAATTGATAAGTTTGAAAAATTTTGTTCATCAGATTAAAATATTTAAGTCGTGTAATATTCAAAGCATAGAATAACCTTCTGGAAATAAACCGATAACTATTAATAACTAATCAGCTCACTGAATTTATAGGGTGTAATAAAAACTAAAAAATGGTGAACCGTTTATTAGAAAACGGCAAACCGATAACATTCTAGAGAGCAACAATTCAATAACGGTGAACCATTTATGAATAACAGTAATCCAATTGCATTCCAAAGAGCAAGTTTCGGATAACAACAAACTGTTTATGAATAACGGTAATCCGATTGCATTCCATAGAGTAAGTTTCAGATAACGGTAAACCGTTTATAGATAACGGTAAACTGATAACAGTTTAGAGAGCAATCTTCTTGCAAACAGTCTATTGTTTATGTCAAACGAATAACCAATACTTTTGGATAGGATTCTAGAGCGATAACGGTAATCCGACTTCTGACAAACGGTGATCCAACTATTTGAAATTATAGCACAACAGTTACTTACTTTAGTTAAAACGGTGATCCGACAGTGACTAACAGGGATCCAATTTGGTATAGCAAGTCAACAACAGCTAGTTTTCACCTCCAATTATAAAATGGCTCAATCAAATTCAATCAAAAAGTGATCCAGGAGTTATCATTGAGCTTGCTACCGAGTATACAATTATTATTAGCTTCAAACTTGTTTTTATTTCATTCATTAACACATTGAGCTATCATTTGTAATTAAACACATTGTGTGAGAGAAAATTTATTTGTAATCTCTATTTTTTAGTGATTGTAAGCGTGAGATACACTTAGGTTAAGAGATTGAGAATAATCTCTTGTTGTAAAGGTTTATTGGCACCTTGGAAGTCAATTGTAAGAATTTTGAAGCCTTGGAGGCTTGCTTAGTCGAATCCTCAAGCCTGGTGAGCTTGGAGGCATGGACATTATGGGGTTGGCCGAACCACGTAAAAATCTGTGTTTAAATTTCTCTTCCCTTATCTCTTTACATTTTGATTGGTTTATTTATTATTGTTTTCAATTTGTTTAATTTTCATTTAGATTCTTGGTTGCTTAAATTTTTTAGAAACACAATTCACCCGCCTTGGGTTGCCTAGTTAATATTTTAGTAACTAGCTATTTAAAACCTTTAAGCGTATGCTAATTTTTTAACCAAGCACATATTATTTCTTTCCTCTTATGCAGTGAGATGTTAGCAAGGCTTTGAAATCAAGACTCTTAAGGTGATTTAATAATCCAAATTCTTATGACACATTATATTTATTTATTTTTCTGGTGTATTAAACCATCTACTATCCGAAGATCACATTAGGCTCCAACTAATACAGATTCGAGCCGAGTAAGACTATTAGGGCTGCAAAGCTCTCCCAACAAATATTTAACGCAACTACATTCCCAAGCCTCAAATCAAGGATCTTGATTAAGATAAAACAGTTTCATGCCAGCTGATCTACGAGCTTGTTGGTACATTATATTTATTTATTATTTGTTTGAAAAGCACACTAAGTTTTTTCTATAAACTATATAAAAACAAGAAGCGCAAAATATTGGTCATCAAGAGTTGCGCCTTATATAAATTATACATTAATGCTTCCTTTCCCTTTTCTATTAGAAGCATAAGTTTTCTCTACATCCCAATTCCAATCCATGTATATCCCTCCAATAAAATGTTGCCTGAATTAGAATATGATTGCTATCAGTAGGGATGGATTTTGTCAAAACACTAAAATACGGATCTGTTTAAAATATAACAAATAAATCAATATTATTTTTTAAAATAAGTTAACTATTAACATTATCTCAAAATATGACACAAATAAGTTTATAACACAACATAAATATGACACAAAAAATAATTTAGTACAAGAATGTGTGTGTGTGTGTGTGTGTGTGTGTGTGTGTGTGTGTGTGTGTGTGTAATACTTATTTTTTAAAATAATACAGGAAAAAGTTGCCCACATTCTAAAGATTTATTTAAATGGTTATATAAACTCATTTTCAACTATTATACACTTTGATTATATCAATAAAAAATTGACTTAAAATAGACTTCTATATAAAATACAAATAAAAAATTAAAATAACATAATATGTAATATAATAAATATATAACTAATTATTTTGAAATTAAAAAATTTATTTTAATATTATTAATCTTTTGTTTATATTTTTAATAATAATAAAATTAATTTGACATTTCTTAATTTTAAATTAATTACATTTGACATTCAAAATAATTTACAAAATTTATAGATAATTATTTTATTTACAAATTTTTTTAAATATGTTTGTATTAGTATAAATTTTAGAGTCCATTTTTTTAGTTAATATATTTTAGTATTAATAAAATCAATCGACATAGGTTGATAATAGATTAACATAAAAATTATTTTCACTATTTATATGCTATATTTATAATTATACTTATTGTAAATTTTAATTTGTATTGTATGATATTTTATTTTTTATTTTTTATCTTATTACTATAATTTATATTTTATTTCAACTATAGGCTATAATATCATAAATGGGTTTGTATGACTATTTATGAAATTAAGGGGTTTCTACATTCTTCATATGCTTGCTTAGACGATAACTTTGTCTCATAGAGAAACAGTAGCTGAGGTGTATGCAAGTGGAGAACTTTCTTAATTGCCAGGCACGTCCAGGGTAAAAATGGCCAGTGGGCGGGGCGGTAAGTGGCATAGCACAAGCACGGCACGTGTCCGTACAGTACGACACGGCAAAAGCACGTTTCGGTTGGGCACACGGCACGGCACGACGCGTATGTGGGACATGTCAGGCCTAGAATTTTAGGCACGCGCGCCTTAAAGGCACGGCACACGAAAAGGCACGTAATAAGCACACTTCATTGGTGGGCTAACACGCGGCCCGATTGCCATCAATAGCACGTGGGACAAAGTATATCAAAGTAAAATTTTTTAATGAAAAGTAAATATAAAAAATTATGATTTTACAGATATCTTGAAATTAAATTTTTTAATATATTTTTCTAGCATAGGCTTTTTAAAATTAATTTAAGTCCTAGTTTAAATAAATATTCTAATTTTTTATGTTTATAATTTATTAAATGAATAAATAAAAATCATGATTTTATAAATGATAAATAAAAAATTTTACGACATTAATATTTCATTTATAAAATCATAATTTAGTTAATAGTTAATGGAGATATGTTTCATTTGTGAATGAAATATTTTTCATATTTATGCACAAAAAATAAAATTACGGATGAAATATTTTTATGATAAATTAAAAATTACCTTTTCATTCAATGGAGTTTAAGTGCAATTATAATATTAGTAGTTCAAATAAAATTAGGTGTAATTGTTATTATAGGATTGTAATTTTATTTTTCATTAATCATTACTATGATATATGAAATTATTATTATTATTAGGCTGATAGGCTTAAAAAAGCACGTCAGGCACGTGGGCTTGAATAAAGTACGCGGGCTTTTTTAGGCACGCTGGACATGTGCGTTTAAAGGGGAAAAAAAAGGTTGGTGGACTTTTTTTGGGCACGACCCATGGCACAGCACGAGCGTGGACCGTGTCGGGCCCTTATAAAAAAAAGTAGGCACGGCACGACCCATTGGCCATCATTAGTCTGAGGATACCCTAAAACCCGAATGTTCCAACTTACATGTTTCATGGCTGCCGGTGGGGCTGATACCCAGCCTCTTATTAATTCTCCAATTATTGAACTTCATCATCTCCATCTTAAATTATCCAGTTATTGAAATTAAGAAATTTATTTTAATATTATTATTCTTTTGTTTATATTTGTAATAATAATAAAATCAATTTAACATTTCTTAAATTTGAATTTGACATTCAAAATAATTTACAAAATTTATAGATTATTATTTTATTTACAATTTTTTTAAATATATTTGTATTAGTATAAATCTTAAATTCTCCAGTTGTTGATCTTTGCCTTGGCTTTGTGTTGATGATTTTAATGAAATTATGCATTTAAATGAAAAATCTGGTGGGAATGATAAGAATGTTGGCATAATCTCATACTTTAGAGAAGCAGCTTATAAGTGTAATCTTGTTGATGTAGGGTGTAAAGGGCGTCCATTTACATGGTCCAACAGACAATTTGGACCTCACAATATTGAGAAAAGGCTGGACATAGCTTTTGTGTAGTAAGGATTGGGGGTATTTGTTTCTAGATGAGGTTGTGACAAACATGCTTATGTAAGAAACAAATCATAACTTACTTGTAATGAATGTTCAAGAGAGAAAAAGTGGAGTAAGCTATGCCAAAAGAAATTTTCCTAGAGTTCACTATGAGGACATGTGAAATTTTCCTACAGTTTAATATTTTCAAGAGCATCAATAGATGAGTGCAATTAGCTAAAAGTTTTATTTGACAGTTATACATCAGCATATAGGCAAATCTTCAACCATGAGAAGTCATTGATGTTTTTTAGCAGCGCCAAAGTGAGTGAAAAACAAGTCGAAGCCATCAAAAATATCTTCCAGCTTAATGTAGTATCAAGATACGAGAAGTATTTGGGGGTGTGATAACGCTATGAAATGAGAGTTATCATGAGACTTTTAGGCTTAAATCAAGACTACGTAGAGAGTAATTGATGTCTTTTAGTGCAATTTAATGATAGTTTGCATTACATTCATTTTAGTTTGAGTGTGATAAAGTTTATGTGATTCTTGAATAATTGTATGCCTAAAACATATGCTTAATTGTAGGTAATTGGAAACTTGAATTTTATGGAAAGGATGCTTTGCAATGGACTTATAAAGGACAAACGAGCATGGTTATAGAAGAATTGGAGCAAGTCTGGAACAGTAAAGATGTTATAGCCATTGTTGTAGCAACCATTGTTGGAGCAAGTCTGGAACAGTAAAGATGTTATAGCCATTGTTGTAGCAACCATTGTTGTAGCAACTCTCGAGTATTGACAGAAAAATTCGGGCAAGATATTCAAAATATTGAGATTGGCAATTTTCTAATTTGAAGATGCGTGCCCTAAAAGTTTTCAGTTACCCTAATTTGCGAATATAAAAAGAGGCATACATGAAAAGAAAAAGGGAGAGGCCGTCAAGCAAAGTCAAAAATAGAAAAGAGACAACAAATATACAAAATTCCTTATCAGAATTCAAGGCTGCACCAGTAGAAGAACTTGCAAAATCGATTGGAATCTATTTTTTCTCTTTCTTTTATTGTTTATTTATTATTCATTGATCATTGAAGATGTATTCGACGACTAGAACTTGGTTGTTTATTTACTTTTCACAAATTATGAACTAAATTTATTTGTGGTTGAGTTTTAAACTAATTTGATGGTTAATTGACTGAATATAGATGTTGCTGCATGTTTGCTACAACATTTTTCTTTGATAATATTAATTTAAAGTTATTATTTCGGCTGGCCACCCATTTAATAGTACAAGCTAGGAAGGAGCCACAAAAGAGCCTATCCTAGTGGAACTTATCAGAGCAATACTTGGTCTTGGATTGAGTTTCCTAGATTAAGTTTAACTTGAGTCCTAAAAGGGTCATGCTTAATCTAAGATTAGTGATGAACTAGATATAGGGATTCATCTTGTAGGGTAAAGAGAACCTAAACGTGTAATATTATATCTTATATTGACATAGCAACTAGTCACTGTTAGGTTGCATTAAGATATAAGACATCCAACATGCTACCGCTAAGGATAAAACTGGTTTCTGTCTAGTGTTGTAGTAGATGCTGCAGCAACTAAACTTGACATGAATAAAATAGTCAATACCATCAAGAGAGTTTAATCACTCAACTACCCCATTCATATTGATTTAACTTTTGTGTTTAATGTGCGAACTCTATTCACTGCATTTTTAATGATTTAGATTTTATTTTACTAAGTTATTTGGTAGTCTTAGTTGTATTGATTTAATTTAGAACATAAATTGCACTGTTGAAATTATTGTAGCAAGTCATATAGCATCAATCCTTGTGGAGACGATCTTGAATACTCATCATTTTATTACTTATTGTGTACACTTACACATTGACACCATAGCAATTGAAGTAAAATTAACAACAGTTGTCTTCTATGATTGGGTGAAAAATGATGAGTTTTTTTAATGAGGTCAAGCTTAGAGTACTGAGCAAGATATCTAATTGGCAAATAAGTTTTTTTTTCAAGTAGAGGGAAGGAAGTTTTAATTAAGGTAGTAGCTCAGGCAGTTCCAACTTATGCCATGAGTGTTTTTAAGTTGTCAATGAGGCTATATGAAGATATTCAAAAAGCAATGGTGAGATTTTGGTGGGACTCCAAGGAGGACAATCATAAGATTCATTAGGCAAGATGAGAAAGATTAAGTCATGCAAAATGTAAACGTGACATGGGATTTAAAGACTTTTCTAGTTTCAACCAAGCTTTGGTGGCAAAGCAAGGGTGGAGATTACTCAAATTTCCAAAATCCCTAACTGACCAAGTGTTGAAGGCCAAATATTTCAAACGGTTAGATTTTTTGAATGCTAGCATGGGATCCAATCCATCTTTCCTTTGAAGAAGCTTGTTGTAGGGCAGACAAGTCTTAAAAAATGGAGTTAGAGAATTGAAAGAGGAGACATAGTGCAAATCTACAAGAGTAATTGGATCCCAAGGCCAGATACTTTTAAACCTTTCTCAACACCATCTATGTCTGATGATGCAAACCTTACAAAGCTAATTGATACTAGAAATCAGTGGAAAGTAGATTTAATCCATCAGCATTTTAACAAAGAAGATGCAGAAGCTATATTGAGCATCTTTCTCTTTATAAGCCCGCAAGTGGATGAAAAAGTATGTACACTGTTAAGAGTGGATATCAAGTTGCTCTAAAACTCAAATACCCTAATATTCCTATCACCTTGGAGGATAGTTTTTATTATTAGAAGGTTATATGAGGATTGGATTTACCTGAAAAGATAAAAATTTCTTATGAAGGGCAGCTCAAAATATGTTGCCAACAAGTGAGAACTTGTGGAAAAAGAAGGTAGTTGCATCCCCTATATGTCAAATATGTAGGAGGAATATGGAAAACATCTCTCATTCTCTGATGAAGTGCAAACCAGCTTGCAAGATCTGAAAACAGTCAATATTTGTTGACAAAGGCATTGAGATGCATAAAGGTAATGATATGCTCGGGGTGTGGTATAAGATGTCCAAAAATCTTTACAAAAAAACTTGAAGCTGCTGAGAGCCATCTAGTTGGTCACGTGGAATGCTAGGAACCGTCTCATCTTTAAAGAGAAGAAAGTTAACCTAAGTATTTCAGCTGCAAAAGCCCAAGCAGTAATGGAAGCCTTTCAAAGGGTAAAGCATGTGGAGAAAACTCAATCTGAAAAGCAAAAAGACAAGAGGAAAAAGCAGTGGACTCCCCCCACCCCCTTCAATGGAAGCTTCAAAGTCAATGTGAATGCTGCTATAGATGTTAAAGCTAAGGTAGTAGGTTTAGGAGTTGTCATCAGAGATGATGAAGGAAAAATTGTGGTAGCTGCAACTAAGCCCTCAAGGCTAATTTGTGGTGTGTCAATTGCATAAGCAGAGGCTGCAGAATGGGGACTTCAAGTGGCCAAAGAGGCAAATTTGGCATCAGTTAGTATTGAGACAAATTCTCAGAAGGCAGCTGACCTTGTTAACAATAAAAAAAGGAAGTAAAATTGAAATATTATTTATGATAACAACAATTAAAGACATGAGTTTTGACTTCCAGAATGTTATTTTCCAGCATGTCCATAGATCTAGCAATGAAACAACTCATATGTTTGCTAAATATGCCATTAGAAGTGGAGTCTCTAATGTCTGGGTAGAGTCATTCCTAACTGACATTGCTTGTATTCTCAATTCTGCTAATTAATGAAAAGATTTATCTTTTCTTTTAAAAAAAAAAAAAACTCGTTCGTGGAATAGTTGTTCAATTGACGAATACCATTGCAGATACTTACAAACATGATAAATGATATCATACTTAAGAAATAATCCTAGCAAATAATAATAATAATAATAACAACTGTCATTCTAATTTTTTTGTTAGTACAAGGAAAATAAAGCTTTTAGGATATGTTGTTTCTTCATTTTACAGTTAATTGTTTGTGCATTGCTAGATTTTGTTGCCATATTTTTACCTTTTGTATATATGACATGTTATTACTTAAGTAAGAATACTTTTAAGTTTTTGGAAAATAATTCTCAGTCAGTTTATTTTATAAAAGAAAAATAATAAATGACTGACTAAGGCCAATGTGGATGCTGCTATTGACGTGGAAAATTAAAGGGGTTGTTATAAGAGATTATGGTGATAATGATAGCAAGTGCAAAAAGCTCCAAGTATCATGATAATGTGGCATTTGCAGAAGTTGAAGTCATTGAGCGCATAATGCAGGCGGCAAAGTAACTACATTTATCATGTGTCATTTTTTAAACAGATTGCTAAGAGACTGTAGATCTAGGGTGCGTTTGGGATTGAGGTTGGGCAACTGTAGTTTTTAAGATACAGCACTAAAGTGTTTGGTAAACATTAACTGCTGTAACTTGTAAGTTATGTTAATATAATTTTTCACTTATATAATGAAAAATCTATTATATCTTTAATAATTTTGTCAAAATTATTATTTAAAATTTATATTTACTACATATTATTAATTTTTATTTCATAGTCATAGTTTTTTTTCCACAGCAACTATAGCTTTAAAGTTACAGCACCATAATTCCAAACGCACCCTTAACTAACAGCAGAAAAGTTAGTAGGACATAAATTTGTTAACATATATGTTTCCATAATATTGATTTTGATGATAACAAACAAGATTAAAAATGATTAATCTTTTAAGCCTAAATTATTTAATATTATTTTTAAATAAATCATTATTTTTACATTATAAAGGTTTTATATTTAATGGAAAAATGATTTTATGAAATTGATTGTTTTTATTCTTTTTAAATAAATCATTATTTTCACATTATAAATGTTTCATATTTAATGGAAAAATGATTTTATGAAGTTTTCAAAGTTTATGGTTTAATTGAAAGAATTTTGAAAACTTTGAAATAAACAAGTATTGCTTGAAATTTTGGTAAAGGACTTATTTGAAAAGTGTCATAGCATTTTTGGCTATATCATAATTTCAGAAAGTTTTGGGATTAACAAAGCATTACATAGAAATTCTGAAATTGGACCTATTTGTAAAGTTTCATAACATTTTGGGTCGTAGTATAGTTTTATAAAGTTTTGAGGTCAAACTGTAATTTTAGAAAATAGTTCACTATAGCAGTTACTGTAGCAAGCGGAAATCCGAATCCTGACAAATGAAAATCCGGTTGTTAGCAAACAGTATAAGCGTCCGGATCCGACAAAGCGGAATCCGGTTGTTAGTAGCGAGCGGAAATCCGAATTTGGCAAAGCGGCATACCGGATGTTCAGAAATTCAAAATAACATTAAGCGGAATTAGGATGTCCATAAGTAATCCACACCAAAATGTGCATAACAGCTAGTTTTTGAGCTCAAATTATATAAACTCAAAACCAATTCATTTTTGGTAACCCAAGCAAGCAAGAACAAGTGCACACAACATATATTGGGCTTCAACTTCGTGAATAATCATTCATTAAATCATCTTTGTTCTTCAATTTGTATATCCACTCTTAAAGAGAGATTTATTGTTGTATTTTTTATTTCTCATCAAATTGTGAGAGTACAAGTGTGAGAAACACTTGGGGTGAAGAGATTGGAGATATAATCTCTTGTTGTAAAGATTCATTGACACCTTGAAGTCAATTGTAAACGTTTGAAGCCTTGGAAAGGCTTGGATAGTGAAATCCTCAAGCCCGGTGTGCTTAGAGGCGTGGACGTAGGCCGGGATTGCCGAACCACGTAAAAATCCTTGAGTTTGCTTTCTCTTCCCTTACTCATTTATTATTGTTCTTTTATTGAATTTATTATTTTCGAATTTATTAAGGCATTAGATTAAATTGTTGTGTGGTTTGCCTAGGATAATTTTTAAAATCCCAATTCACCCCCCTCTTGGGTTGCCTAGTTAGTATTTCATTTGGTATCAGAGCGAGGTGCTCTTGTGTAGACTTAACCCGTCTAGAGTTAAAGATTAATAGCAACCCAAATTAGTTCAACTTTCATGGAAGGCCAATCCACCACTAGACCTCCATTCTTTGATGGTAATGACTATCCTTATTGGAAAACTAGGATGAGAGTGTTTTTACAAGCCTTAGATTATGAACTATGGGAAATAGTTTGTGATGGTTCATTCATTCCTAGGAAGAATGTTTTAAGTGAATTGGATAAGAAAAAGATGTCTTTAAATTCCAAGGCTATGAATGCTTTATTTTGTGCCTTAGATAAAAATGAATTTCATAGAGTTTCAAATTGTTCTAATGCTTATGAAATTTGGAGAAAACTTGAAATTGTGTATGAGGAGACTACAAACGAGGAGAAATTTCATGAAGTGTCGAATTTGGCACTTATGGCAATTGAAGATGAATCGGATGATGAACTTGATGAGGTAAATGATCTTCCTACTTATGATGAATTACATGATGCGTTTAAAGAATTGTATGATGAGTGGATGAAAATTGGTTAAAAGAATGCATGTTTTAAAAAGAAAATTATAGAAGCTCACAACTGAAAATGAAAATCTAAGTGCAAAGATTATATGCCTAGAATTAAAGAATAAAACATTGCATGATAGAGTTGCATTATCAAATGAGAAACTTAGCACTTCACATGAGCATCTAAAATCACATGTAGATAACTTGAAAAATGAAAAGGATGCTTTACAAAAATGCAATGATTCATTAAATGAAAAGATTAAAGGTCTAAAGTTAGATAATAAAATGTTGCATGATAGAATTGCATCATCTAAATGCAAACAAAGTACTTCATATGCGCATGAAAAATCACATGTTGATAAATTGATGAAAGAAAATGATGTGCTTAAGAAAAAGAGTAATGAGCTCAATGAAATTGTGTTAAAATTCACAAATGGTCAAAAGAACTTAGAAAAATTACTAAGCACTCAAAAATGTGTGTTTGATAAAGGAGGACTTGGGTATAAGCCTTACTTGAAACAAAAATATTATAAGAATTATTTTGTTAAGGCTACCTCCACAATTGATCATAAGATTATTTGTCATTATTGTAATAGAAATGGTCATATGAGTTTTAGATGTCCAGTTAAGAGAAATATATATTATGGAGTCAAATGTATTTGGGTTCCGAAAGGAACTAAATCTAACACTCAAAGACCCAAGAGTATTTGGGTACCAAAGGGCACAATGTGAATGTTTTCTTTGTAGGTACCACAATCAAGGAATGGTGGAGAGTTCCTTGATGAAGCTTATGAGGATAATCACTTGATCATGGTCTAAGCAAAAATGATGAGGCAAGATGATTTAATTGTTTTGCTAACTATTATTGCCTTATTGATCATAAGTGATGATGTTTTAATCTTAGTAAATATTTAACATTTCATTTCGTATTATAACATTAAGTGCATTAACATGATGTGGATAAATTTAACATGATGTGGATAAGTTTATCTTGGCTATTTACTATATTGAGTGAATCATGATAAATGAATTTGCGAAAGTATGCTTGTATGTTTACATGATGGAATTATCATTGTATTTAACATTAAATGCTTTATCATGATGCATGGCTATATATATATATATGATGATAGCTTGTCAACTCATCATGATGGATTTGTTTTGATTTTAATGATTATGTAATGCCTAAGCATGATAAATAAGTGATATGCTTTAATTCTCAATCTTTGAATACTTACATATTTTATGATTGTGTGATGTATATGCATGATAGATGAGTTATATGTTATTTCTTGCATTAGAAGTGATCATGGTGGATAATTCAAAAATCATGCATTTGAGATTTTTTTTTGTAATGATTTTGCCATTGAGTATCAATTTTCATCATCTAGAACTCCACAACAAAATGGAGTTGTAGAGAGAAATGATAGGTCTATTCAAAAAATGGTTAAGACCACATTGATTAGACATCATCTCAATAATACTCTCTATGAGCTTTAGAAATATAGAAAACCCAACATTAGTTATTGCAAAGTTTTTAGATGCAAATGTTATATTTTGAATACAAAAGATAATCTTGGCAAATTTGATCCAAAATTTGATGTTGGTATTTTTCTTGGCTATTCAAACACAAGCAAAACTTATAGAGTGTATAACAAAAGAACTTTGATTGTGGAAGAATTTATACATGTTATATTTGATGAGTCTAATCTTCCTTTATGGAGAAAGTTGTTGTTGATGATAATATAGATGAAAATCTACAAGAAGATTATCAAATGATAGCCAAAAGAGCACGCCACTTGAAAATCAAGAGGAGCAACACGAAAAAACAAATGCGGAGCAAAATAAAAGTACTTCTTAAATACTCGCCAAGGAGTGGAGGTATGTTTCTTCTCACCCTAAGGACTTAATTTTAGGAGATCCATCACAAGATATAACTACTAGATCATCACTTAAAAATATATGTGAGCATTTGTAATAATGGATTTGATCACTTGTTCTTTAGCTCATAATGATGGCTTTTCTTAATAGCTATGTTGATTTCGATGCTATATATATTGTCATTATGTACTTATGCTTTGCTTAAATTTTGATGATAAAGTTTGTGCTTTGATGTTTCCATTGTATTTGGTGAAAATTGATCTTATGGAATCTATGATTGGTGAATGGATACATTTTTTTTGTGCTTTCTTGACGCATTGTTAAATATGCATTACTTGCTTTAAATGATATCAAAAGGGGGAGAAATACATGATCATTGAGATCTTGCCGCATATGAGAGTGTAAGTTATATTAAAATGTCACATTAGATCCTAAATGAGTTTAATTTCTAAAATGTGATTAATAATTATGAAGCTTGGATAGTTGACATTATGCTCTTATGACTTTTGCATTCCCTTGCTCAACTTATTACTTGTTCTATTTTGGATAATATGCTTTTTGAACATTTTTTATTGTCCAAAGGGGGAGACAAAGTAATAAATCTTTTTAATGATGTAAATTGGGGGAAATAACACGCATTTTGAGCATTCTTTTAATGGTTGATATATGATTATGGAATCCTCGGATATAATTGTTACAAGTGTTGGGGGAATTCATAATAATTGATGATTATATGTGCATTGCTTGATGAATTGATAGAGTTATTGGTTTGTTATAATTGTTGAAGCTTATATTTTTTTAACCATGTTGTGTATTTGAGAATTTGTTTTTTTTTAAGGGGAGACTTTACCGAAATTTTTGCTCGTACAAAATGGGTAATATCTTCATCGAATTATTTTTGATGATCTTGTTTCGATTGCATCTATCTATCTTTCCTTTTTACGGTGAAGGGGGAGATAAATATGATATGTTTTTGGATAAAATCATTTTGGTTAAATTTTTTAATTGGCCATATATTTAGGGGGAGCATACAATATGATTTTGAATAATATGCATTTTGAGTAATTGTTTTGATAATTGATATTTGATTATGATGATGATTTTGATGATTTTGAGATATGATAATTTGATTACATCGGTGTTTTATATGATAAATTTATGTTATAAGTTGTTGACTTGGTAATTAATGGAATAATAGTTCATGATCATTTTATGATTGATGGATTATATGATGATGATAATTTGTGAGTAATATTATTAAATTTGTATTTGAGGTGATGCTTGTTGTTAGGGGGAGATTCTTTCAAATTTCTACTCAAACAACATGGGTAACAAATTTTCTACTTTTATTCTTTTCCTTTACATTTTCTTTTTGATGATTAAGGGGGAGAAGAATACATGTTTTTAAATTTATAAAAATTTGCTATTTTTTTCTTTACCAATTAAGTTTTTCTTTTTGATGATGAGGGGGAGAAAAATCCATGTATTTAAATATGTTAATTTAGCTAATTGGTAAATTGTAAAAGAAGATTATATTTAGGGGGAGCAATTTGTGGAATCATTCTTTAAATACATGAAATGTTTGTCATCATCAAAAATGGGGAGATTATTAACATATATGTTTCCATAATATTGATTTTGATAATAACAAACAAGATTAAGAATGATTAATCTTTTAAGCCTAAATTATTTAATATTATTTTTAAATAAATCATTATTTTTACATTATAAAGGTTTTATATTTAATGGAAAAATGATTTTATGAAATTGATTATTTTTATTCTTTTTAAATAAATCATTATTTTCACATTATAAATGTTTCATATTTAATGGAAAAATGATTTTATGAAATTGGTTGCTTTTCAAAGTTTATGGTTTAATTGAAGAATTTTGAAAACTTTGAAATAAACAAGTATTGCTTGAAATTTTGGTAGAGGACTTATTTGAAAAGTGTCATATCATTTTTGGCTATATCATAATTTCAGAAAGTTTTGGGATTAACAAAGCATTACATAGAAATTCTGAAATTGGACCTATTTGTAAAGTTTCATAACGTTTTGGGCCGTAGTATAGTTTTATAAAGTTTTGATGTCAAACTGTAATTTTAGAAAATAGTTCACTGTAGCAGTTACTGTAGCAAGCGGAAATCCGAATCCTGACAAACGGAAATCCGGTTGTTGGGCAGTAAACTTCTGAGCATAAGCGGAAATCCGGATCCTGACAAAGCTTGTCGCGGAAATCCGGCAAATCCATTTGGCGCGGCATAGATGTTGAAATTCAAAATTGTGGCTGTAAGTAACATTAAAGCGCGGAATTCGATGTCATGTCCATAAAAAAATGCCGATAGTTTGAGCTCAAATTATATAAACTCAAAACCAATTCATTTTTGGTAACCCAAGCAAGCAAGAACAAGTGCACACAACATATATTGGACTTCAACTTCGTGAATAATCATTCATTAAATCATCTTTGTTCTTCAATTTGTATATCCACTCTTAAAGAGAGATTTATTGTTGTATTTTTTATTTCTCATCAAATTGTGAGGAGTGTGAGAAACACTTGAGATTGGAGATATAATCTCTTGTTGTAAACATCTGAAGTCAATTGTAACCGCGTTTGAAGCCTTGGAAAGGCTTGGATAGTGAAATCCTCAAACCCAAGGTGTCTTAGGCGTGGACGTAGGCCGGGATTGCCGAACCACGTAAAAATCCTTGAGTTTGCTTTCTCTTCCCTTACTCATTTATTATTGTTCTTTTATTGAATTTATTATTTTCGAATTTATTAAGGCATTAGATTAAATTGTTGTGTGGTTTGCCTAGGATAATTTTTAAAATCCCAATTCACCCCCCTCTTGGGTTGCCTAGTTAGTATTTCAAATTTTTCTGTGGAGTTTTTAGCATTCAAGAGAGAGAAAAATTTTCAAAGTATTTAGATATAGTTCACTCCTAAAATCTGCAATGTTGATGTCCATTGCTTAGCCAAAAGGGCTTTAGGATACAAAGAACCAGTTGCATGGGATGAGCAGTATACCGTTAGAAATTATCTGTTTATTTATCCTTTTGAATCAATGAAAACATGATTTTATTATGAAAAAAATATATCTCAATTTCTTTATGGTATCGGTGGATTAATTGTTTCAAGTTTCAATAATGTTAGCCTTACGAAAACAGTAATGCTAAAACATTCATATGTATAATTATAATACATCTATCATGTATGATGTGTTATTATTTACTAAAATAGTGTGAGCTCCAATTGATATAATTTTTCAAATTGAACTTATTTAAATAGAATTTTTATTAGTAAATTTTTATAAAGTAGAACTTTCAAAAAAAAAAATTGTTGCTTGGTTATCAATGAGTACTTTATTAAAAATTATAAATTTATTTTAATGAAAAAAATTTTAAAGTTATATTATAAAAAAGTATAATAAAATTATTAATAAAATAAAAATTATTTTAAACATTTTAATATTTTAAATGAAATTTTCAATCTCAACCTTCAAAAACTCAAAATTTAAATTTTCATTAATATAAGTAAAATAATATATTTAATATTTAAAAAATTCTGTAAAAAATAAATAATAATAAAATAAAAAATTTATAAAATTAAATAAACATTTATAATATTAAATAAACTATACCACAACTACGAAAAGAGTGGGACTATTGGCGCCCCTCCAAATATCTTTTAAAACCCCTATAATTATTTTATAATTTTAATTTTTATTAAAATTATATAATAGATAATTTCTAATTAAACTTCTACTCAAAAGTTAATAATTTTTTTCCTTAAAAATTCTTTATATAGTATATTTTTATTTTAAAAGGGAAGCAAGATAATTTGGAAGAGTTCGAGAATATGAATGTCAAAAGGGGTGAATCAATTTAAGGGTGAAGCTAATGATTATGAAGCTCACAATAAAGTGAATAATAGTTTGAACAAGACACATAACGAGGTAGATAAGACCAAGACAATGATTTATAGCAATCTTTAATGAAGGTGGTACCTGAGATTAAAATTTAATATTTTAGAAATTAAAAGGATTGCTTTTTCCTCTTATTTTTAGGTGAAAAATGTATTACTGGTGGTTGCAATGGAGTGAAGAAAATTCATTGTTGAAATGAGGTTTAATAATAAAGATAAAAATAATTAAAGAATGGTGTTTGCGCTAATAAATTTTAATTAAGGTAATTTATCATTTATAAGGTGTTAAAAGAATTTTATAATATTTGTAAATATTTTAATGACATTAATAAAGAAAATGGGTGTTGATAGATATTTAGAAGGCGCCAATAGTCCCACTCTCACGAAAATTATCTAAAATTATCCAAAATATTCCGTAGTCGCTACTGAGAACAAGTCATTCCACCGTGCTCTATTTTTCGGTTTTTCAATTTGCCGTGAACTCGTTGTGTCTGTAAAATCCTAAATGCACAATCCTCAAAATGAAAGCAGAAGGAGAAAACGAATCATTTCATTTCTTCAAAATCACTCGTCTTTTTCCCCTAAAATTAAAATGATGCCCTCTAGAACCCTAACTCCATCAGCACTCAAAAACTCAATCTTACTCTTCTCCTTCCTCTTAATCATTTACCTCTTTTTCTACTACCCCTCTCTCCACGCGCCGCCACGTCTGCTCTCCTCACACGTGGTCACCGCCAACCCCCTCACCCGCCGCCACCTCCTCTTCTCGATTGCGTCCTCGTCCAGCTCCTGGCCCCGCCGCCGCTCCTACGTCCACCTCTGGTACTCCCCCAACTCCACTCGAGCTCTCACCTTCTTAGACCGTGCTGCAGATTCCTCTTCAGCCGGCGACCCCAGTTTGCCACGTATCGTAATCTCCGCCGACACCTCCAAGTTCCCTTTCACTTTCCCTAAGGGTCTCCGCTCCGCCGTACGAGTAGCTCGTGTTGTCAAAGAGGCAGTTGACCTTACGGACGAGAAGGCGGGCGTGCGGTGGTTCGTTTTCGGGGACGACGACACCGTTTTCTTTGTGGACAATTTGGTAAAAACGCTGTCCAAGTATGATGATGATAGGTGGTTCTATGTGGGGAGCAATAGCGAGGGTTATGAGCAGAATGCAAAGCATTCGTTTGGTATGGCATTTGGTGGAGGTGGGTTTGCAATTAGCCATTCTCTCGCCAGGGTTTTAGCTGGGGCTTTGGATTCTTGTTTGATGAGGTATGCCCATTTGTACGGCAGTGATGCGAGGGTCTTCTCTTGCTTGGTTGAGTTGGGTGTCGGGTTAACCCCTGAACCCGGCTTTCATCAGGTAAAAATACCTTGTTACTTGATGATTTATTGATTTTGGTCAAATGTATTTATAATTCAATTGTGATGTTGGAAAAATAGGAAGTACTATATAAAGATCTGAAGTTATTATCTGAGCTTAACAGACTTGTGAAATTGCTTGTGATCTTGTTGGCCTTTATCTCTGAGAATAGGTAAATGGTTGCATCAATGGACATTTGTTGAAATAATACGCAATACTGAATCTTTTAGATGTAGTGTAAAATGAATCTATAGTTTGCCATGTTCTTGATTGTATTGTCACCTGGTTGTAGATACTGAACTTAGGAGGAAATGAAGACTTCTGTGCTATGTGCTATGAAGAGATTTGAGATGGTTTCTCTTGTCTGTTTCTTTTTGTTTTTTCTATCTGAATTGCACAATTAGTTTGTTGGGTAAATCTGATTATTGACCGAGGAAGTTTTGCTCATGTGAACATTTACCTTAGGGTGGTTACCATAGTGAAAGAGTTGACTTTTTAATGTCTGATGTTGATTGGTTGACTTATACGTGTTAGTACTGTTGTTTTTCCTCAGATAAGATTTTGGCTTTTGTCAGTCATGTGGTTTAGGAGTCAAACTTCTGAGTTTATTTTATTTTGCCAGCTTGACATGCGAGGGGATATGTTTGGAATGCTTTCTGCACATCCATTATCACCTTTGCTGTCTCTTCATCATTTGGATGCTATCGACCCAATCTTCCCTAATATGAACAGAACACAAGCTCTGCAACATCTTTTCAAAGCTGTGAATGCTGATCCAGCCAGAATTTTACAGCAAACGGTTTGTTATGACCAGTCAAGCCAACTGACAGTTTCTGCTGCTTGGGGCTTTGCAGTTCAGGTGTATGAAGGCAATCAACTTCTTCCAGATCTCCTTTCATTGCAGAGAACCTTTACGTCATGGAGGAGAGGTTCAAATGTTGAGAGTCACTTTATGTTTAATTTGAGAGACTATCCTAGAGATCCATGTAAAAGACCCACTGTCTTCTTTTTGGAAAGTGTTTTATCTCATAACAACAGTGTGCAAAGCAACTATGTGAAGCATGTTGTTGGAAATTGTGCTAGAGCTGATGTTGTAAGGAAAATTGAAAAGATAAGAGTGTTTTCAGAGAAGCTAGAACTTGATGTTGAAGAGGTAGTAATGAATTAGTTCAATAGGCTTGAACTTGATTATATTTCAGAAGTTAACGTTTCAAAATACTCTAAAGTCAACTGTCTGGTCATGCCATTTTCATATTCTATTTTATTTTGACAACTTGCTGCCTTACAAATTTTGAATCTCTGCTGCAGATGAAATCTCCCCGTCGCCAGTGCTGTGACATTTTCCCCACTTATAATGAATCAATGAATATAAAAATTAGACAATGCGGAGGCAATGAGGTAATTTCCATGCATTTCTAGCTCTGACAAATGGCTTCTGTTGGTATTAGGCAAAACTTGTGGAACTTCAGTCATTTTCAATGTCCTCCGTGGAATTGCCCTGCTGTGTAAATTACAAGGTAATATCTTGTTGCTTATACTTCGTGTAAAATGTTTTCAGGTACATCAACTAATGATAGCTGTTAGTCATTCTCAATGTTTCATGGCCTGCAGATCATTGGCTGCTTGTAGCATTATTTTATTATGTGGCTGTTTGCACTTACTAAGGAGAACCTTCTTAGGAACTCTTAAGAAGCGTTATGTTATCAACTAATTGGTAGTGGAAGATATTTGCATTCAAGTTAAAGTATCATGGGTTGTTAAAATTTTTGTAAGTTGCTTTTTCTTGTCTAAATAAATCTCTTTGTGCATGCTGTATATTTGATGTAGGTCTATTACCTTTCTATTTGTTCTATTATGATGATGTTTTAGGAGTAATTTAGAAAATTTAACTGTCAAAATTTGAATGATCTTACTTATGTATCATTTTTGTTATCCTAAGTTTCACTACTGTGATTGCTGTATTCCTGGCAAGGTTTAAAATGATATGTATGATTTGATTTGAATGATGAAAAATTATCTCTGAACTCTAGCTCTTTGTCCCCCACCCGCTGTTTTGTTTTCGCAAATATGACTGCAATAATTGCTGTATTATAGTTCACTAGAATAAATGAACCTGATACTTCTGTTCGTTATTGTAAGGCTTAAGTGAAATATATGATTTATTTTGACTGATGCAATATTTTGCGTCTAAACTCTTGCTCTTGCCTCCACCTCTGGAAAAAAGAAAAAGATATCTTTAACTACTCTTCTTTTGTTAAGTGAATATCTCCATTTGAAGATTGAGATATAACATTCTTATGTTTTGTATCTGCAAATATCACTGCAATAATTCCTGTAATATATAACTGTTCACTAGAATAAATGAACCTGATATTTCTGTTTGTTTTTGCAAGGCTTAAGTGAAATATGTGATTTATTTTGACTGATTTGATATTTTGTGTCTAAACTGTTGCTCTTGCCCCATTTACTGTCAAAAAGAAAAAAGATATCTTGAGCTTCTATTCTTATGTTAAGTGAATAGCTGAATTTGATAATATAATCTAGTGGAAAGGTGAGGAAATTCTAATGGCCCTGAAAAGATTTCCAATGGTTGGAGTTCATTTTAGGAGGAAAAATGGGCTTGAGGATGTTCCAAAGGATGGGGTCAAGCAGACACCTGCGAATTTGAAATGGTTGCAGTCTTTCAGTCGCTTCTAGTGACTGCAGTCACGGGTCGATGGTAAAACATTCCAACTGTTTTCTGCCAGGTAACTGCAATCGTGTCCAAGAAGAAGGCTACAGATTTTGATATTATTATCTGATTGGTTGCCTTTCAAGCGTGGAATTGATGGAATAGGGGTCAAAGGAAGGTGACACATGTTCAACAGGGACAGATACTGCCAAGTAACTTGAAATGTGAAAGATTTGATATTGGTGAAAATCGTTGGTATCTGTTGGTTTTGTAGATGAACTAACTCTTGAAAAAGAAAAGAAGAGTAATCTTTTGAGCATAAGACTTCTTGTTGACTGATTTATTAGTATTTAGTAAACAATATATCTTCTCGATTAAAGCTGTAGTAGTTTATTAAAGTATGCTGATGATTCTGGGTCTGGGAGTTAGTTTTATATTCATGCTGTAGGTCAGTTCTATTCTTGGAAAATGAAAGCTGATCCTGTCAAGACAATTTAGAAAACAACCTGGGGTTCCCGCCTTCCCGGCAGTGGCATGTGCATGCTGATATTTTCTGTTAACATTTGCACTTGGCTTTGAATTTGTAAGTGGTATGGTTACTGAGTTTCTGTTATCTCTTCCATGCTTGAGGGATTTTAGGTGGAAGTCTTGGTGCGTAAGAACTCTGTTTGGTAGGAAAGCACTTTTGCAAACGCATTATGCCCGTGAGTCTTGTGGCCGACTCTAAAGGAAATAAACTATAATTTCATTCGTAAAACTTCTCTACGGTGAGAAATTTTTGGCCAAGATGGACTGCTTTTGTGAACTTAAGAAAGAGCATCGGAACCTGTACACACATGTAGACTTTTGACTACTTTTGTACAGCATTTGCTTTTAGACATTGCAACACTTTTTCTTTTCCCATTTGCGGTTTTGGGGTATTTTGTTTTCCAAGAAATTTTGTTAAATTCTGTCATGTGAAGTAAACCTTTGCCTTTAGATTATATGCAGGGTAAGCGACGAAGTTAATTATAATTAAAGTACTTGCATCTTCCATAATCTTCATAAACTATTTAATCCTTTAATACTTTTTCAAGTTAAGCCCTTAATATCAAGTATAAAAACTGTGCAAATTTCTTCCTTTTATCAAGGAAAGTATAACCCATGTGAAATAGCTGAAATTTGACTTCATTTTCCCAATCCAAAGGACAACATTGCACATGGATACAGGCCGTAGTAATTGGCATGCTGTAACCGTTCTAACTTTGAATGCCAGTTTCAAACTCTAGCTGCTGCCCGCTTAAAGCCACCACCAGCCCATTATTTTTATTGCTCATATTTAACGCATTTAATGGATCTACCAAACACGAAAGCCATGTTAACAAAGACAAATTGCCGCAACTCTCTACCACAAGAGTCAACACGATAATGTCAAGAGAGCCCATCTGGACGGCTCTGATTGGCCAAAGGCAAGACTCCAACCTATGCGAAAACACTCCCGCAATTTTATCTCACAGTTGGAGAAATAACAAACGTAAATGTGTCAAAAAATTGTATGTTGCTTGCCTTCGCCTTTAATTGCGGTGGTAAACGGTAGGTATATATAATTCAAACCTATCGACTCGCTTTAGTAGCTGAACAACTTAAACCTATTACACTTTGCATCAGAACCTAAAAAATTTGCAAATTAAAGATCCTGTCTAAACCCACTTTTTTTTTCTTCTTTTTTTTTTTTGTTTTTTTCTTTCCTGAAACAAAATGAAGCTTCTTCAATCCATGTACAAAACACAATCTGTATCTCGTTTCATCAATCTCATCTTAATCTCTTCTTCTGTATGCATCATATATCTTCTCGTTTCGGTGTTTCTACTTGGCACTTCCAATCCGACTCATGTGTTCTCCTCACAACATGACGGATATATACCGCCAACCACTCTTGAGCATATCGTATTTGGGATCGCTTCAAACAAGAATTCTTGGCCAAAACGCAAAGATTATGTTAAGCTTTGGTGGAAACCACAGCAAATGCGGGGGTGTGTGTTTCTTGAAAGCCTGCCGACTGCTGATGCAGAGGCTAACAGTGATAACAGCAGCAGCTCCCTTCCGCCGGTGTGCCTCTCGGAGGACACTTCAAGATTTCGTTATACTTACAGAGGAGGCCTGAGATCAGCAATTCGAGTGGCAAGGGTAGTTTTAGAGACTGTTGCTCTTAATCACTCTGATGTTAGATGGTATGTTTTTGGTGATGATGACACTGTTTTCTTTCCGGAGAATCTGGTGAAGACTCTTTCGAAGTATGATCATGGCCTTTGGTATTACATCGGGTCTAATTCAGAGATTTTTGAGCAGAACAGATACTTCAGTTTTGGTATGGCTTTTGGTGGAGCAGGTTTCGCTATTAGTTCTCCTCTGGCTAAGGTATTGGCAAAGGTATTTGATTCTTGTATAGAACGCTACCCCCATCTTTATGGAAGCGATTCCAGGGTCTACTCTTGCTTGGCAGAGCTTGGTGTTGGGCTAACGCGCGAGCCCGGTTTCCATCAGGTACCAATTTGCTGTTAACTTGTTAGTTTACAATTAATGTGCATCTCAAAAACTTATAGCAATTGTTTTTCCAATTCTAAATTCTTCACTTTTTGTATGTCAAAATCAACTAGTATGATGTTCGGGGCAATGTATTTGGCCTGTTGACATCTCATCCAACAACACCATTGGTATCAATCCATCACTTGGATCACATGGACCCAATTTTTCCTAATATGACAACAATCAAGGCGCTGGAGCGATTGTTCGAAGCTGCAAAAATTGATACGGGGAGACTTTTGCAACAAACAGTTTGCTACGACCGCTGGTTTTCATGGACTATTTCAGTATCATGGGGTTATGCTGTTCAGGTTTATGGCAAGCATATGCATTTGCCCGATATACTGCCTGTGCAAGAAACATTCAAGCAATGGAAAAAGGGAAAAGTGTTGGCAGCGGCTTATAATTTTAACACAAGAGTGATTCATCCTGATCCATGCCAAAGACCCACAATTTTCTATTTGGATAGTGCGTCTTCTGGCAGGGATGGAATTAGGACCCATTACAAGAAATCGTACCAAAATTGCACAAACAACATGGGTTCTCCGCGGAAACTTGAAGAGATCAGAGTGCTGTCTCAGAAGCTAGACCTTAACATCAAACAGGTATTGCTTCTAATAATCTGCTTGATTTTTCAGTGCCAAAGTAGTTAGAATTCAAATTAAAGTTATTGCTGTTTCATTGTTTGTGCTCAGTTAATGGCTCCTAGGAGGCACTGTTGTGATGTTTTGCCATCTTCAGCCGGCCAAGTGATGGAGATTGCCATTAGAGAATGCAAAGATGAAGAGCTAATCCACATGCATCCCTAGGCATAGTCGTGTTTAATTTTTCATTTAGGACAGCTGCTGACACCGATAGAATATCAAATTGACAATTGGTCAATGAAGCATTCGGCTGTGCAAATCAAGACGGGAAATGGGAAGACATGCCCTTTTATTAGAATATCAATATACATCGTTGTACATTGTGGCCATCACAAACTCTTGTCGTCTCATGTGAAGGGTGACATATATAATATTTATTTATATTTTTTTAACCGCGTAGCTGGTGTGATACTTGATTTCTTTTAGACCATGGGAAGTGGGAATTAGAAAGTGGGAAAGTTGTTTCAAAAGCTGTAGCTGAAGCCAACTGTCTCATTGACCATTTCCAATAAGGGGAGAGGACAAGAGAAAATCTTAGGAAAGATCTTAGAAAAGGCGAATGTAGGAGAAGGGAAAATCACAATTATAGTCCATTAAAGAAGATTCAATGATGGGCAGCTCATGCGTATAATGAGTAAGATTGTGAAACAACCTCCCACGTTCGAATTTTCAAATTTACTTTTCTTGTAGCCTTTTATATGTATATTGAGTTGCACAAATAGTTCTATTCAAGATACCACTAAATGATGAATCTAAATGCTAATTAATATCCATCCTTTTTGAAATGAACAATTAATGTGTGAAGTTTGCTTTTGCTTGAAGTTATTGCACACAATGGAGTGCTACCTCTACTGCTTCCATTATTTTCTCCGTCAATCAACTTATATGGGTGCACAAGTCACACGCGATCACAATTATTGTGTTAGCAATGGAAGGATTGCACTTTCTGAACAGCCCCCACCACCCACTGCACTCCCTACCCCGGGAAGATGGGTGTATTAAGAATTCTGGAAGGTGGCTTTAGTACAACTGTTTTTGAGTCCATTGTTTTACAGGATTTGCTGGCCGCCAGCAAGGCAAATTCATGTTGGGTTGAGCTTTTGACACCCTTAAAAAATCTTTATAACACCCTGTTCTTAATGATACCCCATTGAAATAATTTAAAAGTCATTATAAATCAAACAACACTGCTGTTATTCTAGAACGGCCGTTACAAATATATTTCTTCATTTTTCTCAGTAAACCCCGAAACTATTCTAAATCACTAAATCTAATAAAACCATCTCACCCCTCCAGCCGATCGCCAGCAATTCGAAAGAACAGATTTTGGGACTAATTTAAAAGTGCGGTGTTTTCTTCTGACGATACTATCGATTTCTTTTCCTCTTCTCAACTTCTTTCAAAAGCTGCATGCTGATTCACAATTTTTAAGCTCCTGGATACTTTTGCTTTATGCATTGAACTTCTCAAATTGCATGATGCTGTGTATTCTTTTTTTTTTTTTTTTTCAACATGAAAGCATGGCCTTCTGGTTAATATTCCATAAAAGCATGGTGTTCTAATTTGTGTTCCTTTAGTGCTTGTGGTATTGATGGTTTCTGCTGTTTTTAAGTTTTGAATATTAACGACAAACATTTGACCAATGAAAAGCTAAGTTCTATACCATACCAGCAACAAATACATCTGTGTAATCCAGGGATCCTAATTTATTACTAGCAACTATAAGTTGAGTAGAACTTTCATCCTTCTTGCACAATTACCATAAAATTAATATCAGTTAATTGTAGAACTCATGAATGAAATATAACTTCTTAGGTTTGTTTAATAAGTAGTAAATAAAGATAATGACATTGTTTAGTGTATGTCCGTGGATCAAATTTAATAAGTTCAATAAATATCGAATGAATTCAACATATCTAATCGTATTTTACTGCATTGTTTCTTTCTCCATCACTCAAAATTTCTCTTCTACTTTTATCATAGAAAAAATTTAAAATGTAATTAAAATATTTGACAAATAAAAAAAATAAATGAGTGTGAAAAGTTCATGGCAAAACGAAACCATTTTGTTTTTGAAGGATACGAATTCTTATGGGGCGTAAAAACATTTTAACTATCCTTCAAAAAAAAAAACCAAAAATATGTAGACCTTTAATTAGTAAGTCTTTGTCTTTTATTCCACTGAGGGCAAAACCGTAAATATAGCAAATGGAGTGTTGTAAGGACTTTTGAGTGGTGTCCAAAGCTCAACCCATTCACAATAGGCTCCCAAAGAAGGCTCATCATTAACGACTTCTGGTCGCCCACCCGCTTTAATCCTTTTGTGCTTTTAACGTTGGAAGTATGCCAATGTCATTGACATTGTAACTGGGCACGAAGGCATCCAACCATCGTTTCAAGAATTAAAAAGTAAAATCAAACCAATGAACAAATATTCGACTATACGAGTAATGTATCTGATAAAAAAAAAATTGATTAATGAAAATTACACAAAATAAATTTAGTGTAAAACCTCTCTACAGATCGTATATTAAGACTAACTACATTTTTATTATTATAAGGAGATTATAATTTAATAAAGTTATATTTATAAAATTATTAGTTTGATTTAATTATCTTTAATCCAAGTGATAATGTTGATATATATAAATATGCCCTACGTTAATATTTTTTTTTTAAAGGAAAATTCATTAAAACCAGGAAAACCATTACAAAGTATTTAATAAGTACGGAGGTGGAACATGACTCCACTCTCCAGGACCTGACATAGAACCTCCTACTCTAGCGACACAATGAGCAGCAGAGTTTGCAAATTGTCGTACAAACGAGAATTGCACTTCTCCAATAGACATAGCTAGAGATCGACACTCTTCAATTATTAGCCCAAAACCATTGGGGCTGGAAAACTTCTCAGTTAAAGCTTGGAAAACTTGAAGATTGTCCATTTCGATAATGACATTAGGCAACTGCAGCCTCTTGATCCAGCTAAGAGCTTCTCTAATGCCCAACGCTTCAGCCTCTTGAGAACCAAAGTTACCCGAAAAACACTCACACCTTGCTGTCACAAAATCGCCCCCAAAGTTACGGACTACACAACCAATATTGAATTTACCATGAGCTTTAAAAATGGCAGCGTCAACATTACACTTCAACCAACCAACACAAGGCTTCTCCCAACAAATAGCCCCATGACTACCATTTACTGCTGCAACATCAGCCAATAAAGGTTGTTTCTTTGCACTCTACCACTGAAATAACATCCTTCCAGCCGAGTTCAAAACTTGTAATCCACTACTTCTTCTTTGGTTCCATAAAAAATCATTCCTATGAATCCATATCCTCCAGCAAATCATGGTAGCCAGCTGACAATTCTCCTTACTATACATAGTGAATATGAATTCCAGCCAACCCAAGAAAGAGGTATAGTGACCAAGAGCACCAACAGCAGAGGAAATCCAGCAAGATCTCGCAAAACCACACTCTAGTAAAGCATGTGTAACTGTCTCATTATAGGCATTGCACAAGGAACAAGTAGGCGCAATAGCTACTCGACGATGAACAAGATTACTTGCAGTAGGTAACACATTTGTGGCAGCCCGCCAAAGAAAATTCCTCACCTTACCCGGCACCTCCAGTCTCCATAATGATCTCCAAACACGAGTAGAAGAGTCACTGTCCCGAGGAGTTAACAATTTATAGCAGCTGCGAACTGAATAAACGCCACACGGATTATGTAACCAATACCATACATCAAACTCTCTACGTTGACTAAGAGGAATTTGCATGATCAACTCTTTATCTCTCACATTAAAAATGTCAGCAATAAGATATAAATCCCAACTTCTTTAATTTGGCACCATCAGACTACTTACCTTCGCAACAGCCAGCTCCGCATTTATCTAAGATGAGATAAAACCATTGTTTCTATCCGGCAGCTAAGGATCTTGGCCTATTAACACATGTTGTCCACTTCCAATTTGTAAACGGCTCCCGCAGACAACAATATCCTTTGCAGCGACAATAGATCGCCACACAAAACTTGGATTGTGCCCCAACTTAGCTTCATTTACAGACGTTCTCGGAAAATAGCGAGCCTTTAAGATTTTAGCAACAAGCGATTTAGGTTTTGTAATAAGCTTCCAGACCTGTTTGCCAAGCATCGCAATATTGAATGTGTGCAGCTGCTTGAACCCAATTCCCCCAAAGTCCTTCGGTTTACATAAGTGTTCTCATCTCATCTCATCCAAGAAATTCCTCTGCCACCCCCACTTTTAGTGCCCCACCAAAATGAATTCATCATAATTTCCAACTCTTTGCATAAATCAAAAGGTAGTAGGTAGACATTCATGGCGTAGTTAGGCATTGCTTGGGCCACCGTTTTCAGCAAGATCTCCTTCCCAGCTCGAGACAACATTTTTTAGTGCCAACCTTGAAGTCTCTTTCTGACTTTGTCCCGAATATAAGAAAAAAAATTCTCTTTTTCCACCCAATATGAGATAGAAGTCCGAGGTAAGTTCCATGATCTTCTGTAGCATTGACATCCAGTGTTCCACAAATCTGGCTAACAGCACTGTCCTGCACATTAGCACTAAAGGAAATGGATGATTTTGAGAAATTTATCAGTTGACCAGAAGCACATCCATAGGTCTCCAAAATCAGCTTTACAACCAAAGCTTTAGCCTGATTAGCTCTAAAAAACAAGAAACTGTCATCAGCGAAAAACAAGTGTGTCACCACTGGAGCACTTCGAGCAACCCTCACCCCATGAATCAAACCAACCCTCTCTTGGCTCTTGATCAAAGAACTAAGTCCTTCTGCACATAAAATAAATAGATACGGCGACAGCGGATCGCCTTGACGAAGACCCATACTTGGTATAATCGGTCCCACCTCCTTATTTGCACGAAGCACATTGTACCGAACTATTGTCACACAAAGCATGATTAAGTTCACCCATCTAGCATCAAAGCCCATTTTAATCATCATCTCCTGGAGATAACCCCACTCTATTCTATCGTATGCTTTGGACATATCGATCTTTAGAGCAACGACACCATGCTTTCCTTGCCTCTTCCTTTTCAAGAAGTGCATGATTTCTGCCAAAACAATTATATTATCGGTGATTGCACGACCTGGCACAAATGCACTCTAATCTTCCGAGACGACGGAATCCAGCACTAATTTCATTCGGTTTGCAAGTATCTTGGAGACTATCTTATACAGCACATTACAGAGAGCGATCGGTCGCATATCAACCAAAACCTCAGGCCGTTGTTTCTTCGGAATAAGAACAATCGATGTATCATTCAGGCCCATAGGGAAGGAACATCATTAATAAAAGACAGGCAAGCTGATACCACATCCTTACCAACAATGTGCCAGAATCTTTGGTAAAAAGTCGGGTTCATGCCATCCGGACCGGGTGATTTATCCGGGTGCATGTCAAAAAGAGCATTCTTATCTTCAGAATCAGAAAATGAAGCCAAGAGTAAATCATTATGCTCATTGGTAATCCTCCTCTCCACACACCGTAATATATCAGTAGTATCCAAATCATTTGACTTAAATAAGTTACCAAAATACTCTACAATCTCATAATCAATTCTATTCGAATCAGAAATCCACTGACCTTGATTATTTCAAATAGCTCCGAGCGAATTCCTCTGTTTTCTTGTTGATGTCGAGGCATGGAAATAGCGCGTATTTCGATCCCCTTCCTTCAGCCAAAGAGCCTTCAATCTCTGTTTCCAAAAAAACCTTATGACAATGGAGGAGCTCATTATATTTGTTTCTTACCTTAGTGAAAGCAGTCACTCCAGCCGCGTCATGCCTCCCTCTCAAGGAAGCCATTTGCTGTTTACAATCTAATTTTTGTTTATGAAAGTCACGAGCTAATTGCCCTCCCCAAACCAACAAAGCAGAACCACACTCTTTAATCTTTCGTTGAATAGAAACCTCATCAGAGGGAACCCAACTAGAACAAATCACCTCAATACACCCAGCTTCACGCAGCCATAAATTTTCAAATCGAAACCGGTTATACCTGTAAACATAGACTTGTGGGTTGGGGTCCAGTAGGATTGGCAGATGATCGGAGCCAGCAGCTTCCAAAGTACACACCCTAGCACGATGAAACTGACGAAACCAGCTATCAGTAGCAAAAGCCCGATCAAGTCTTTCCTCAACCCAATTGTCAGTGCCCCGAGCTCTTTCCCAAGTGAACTTATACCCCTCCATTCCTAGATCAACCAAACCACAATCATCAATGGCCCTATTGAAACCCCTCAGCTTCCATCTTGGGTACTCATGATTGCCCGCGCTTTTCGTTAGCAGCCAACAAATTATTGAAATCGCCTATACAAACCCACGGTAAAAAGGAAGAATTAGATAACGAACGCAGAAGATTCCAAGAAGCCCGACGTCGGCTAGATTCTGGGAATCCATAAAAACTCGTAATTCTCCACCTTCCTAAATTAGCAACCTCAACTTCTGTATCAATGTAGTTCTGACCATAGCTGAGTAAGGTAACCACACAAGTTGACTTCCATAAGAAAGCAAGTCCTCCCCCACGGCCCACTCTATCCACAACCAGCAGCCCATCAAAGCCAATCTTCGTTTTTATATGCTCTAATCTATGTTTATTACATAAAGTTTCAATTAAAAAAAAATAAAACAAAGCTTCTTAGTGCGGACCAAATCCACCAACACTCGAACTGTCCGTGGGTGGCCCAACCCACGGTAGTTCCAACTCAAGATACTCATTGAGTTCGGTGGGCCTGATTTACAGGTCCCACCGCTGGTCCATTTTTTGCTTCCTCAAGTGTGTTAATCTTTGTTGAAAATTCCTCACCTAGGCCCATAGTAATGTGGAGCCCAGTTACAGATCTCCTTCTTTTTAAATCATTTACAATAAGACTAGTTTCCAAAATCTCCTCACCTTCCATATCCTCGTCCACAACAACAGCTATCCCATTCTTTGACTTCTCTTGAAATTGCTTTCCATTTGGCAACTTATTATCAGCTCCCATATTGAGGGCTATATTTCCCGCATCTACTCCATCAATAATAGGCTTTGAGAAAGCAACTCCATATTTTATGGCATTTACCGAATCCATTGACATGGCAACAACTTGATCCTTGCTTTTTCCTTTACTTGTCTCCATCGTCTCCAGTGGTCCTTGGCGCAGCCATCATTTGCTGGAGTTCATCACATTTCTCCTAGTTGGTGCTTTCAACCAATGGCCATAAACAGGCACCATTTCACCTTTTGGGCAATCATATAGTTTGGGGCATTGTTGGGCAGTATGCCCAAGCAAACCACAAGTGAAGTAGAAAATATTGAGTCTCTCATACTTAAAATCAACCCAAATCCAATCACCTCCGGCTTTTTTCAGCTTCATCCTATGCTTAAGAGGTTTCTGAACATCCATTGAGACACGAATGCGCATTTAATTGCGCTAGACCCCCATCAAAATATTCTCATCTGAAGCCAAAAAAATACCAATATAATTCCCAATGTCTTTTAAAATTTTCTCCGACATAAATCCAATTGGTAGATTATAAATCTGTATCCAGAAAGAAGTAGAAAATAAAGGAATACTTTGTGGTTGCTCATTTTCCTCCAAACGCTTTACAAGCAGAATATGTTAATCAAATGTCCATGGCCCCGATTCCAACACCCTATTAATATCAATTTCATGGAAAAATTGGAAGAGGAATAGTATTGGTGATAGATCTTTGATGCACACTCCTTTGCCGGGACGCCACAATGACGCCATTGTATTCTTCATGGCAGCAAAATTTATGACTTTGTCCGTAAGAAACCTGCCAACCAAGCGAAAGCGGAGATCGATTTTTCCTTGACCACCATCTTTCCCCTCATCCCATGTGACTACCAATCCTCCCTCCTCCTCCTCCTCTTCTATGGACATATTCGCATAGTCACTATTGATAGTGGAGTCCAGTGCTTCAACGTTTGCGGCCATTGCAAGATCTCGAATGCCTCAGGCAATAAACTGTGATAAAACGAAATTCTGAGAACTAAAAATTAACTTGCCCTAAAGACAAGACAAAAACATAACTTGCCCTAAAGACAAGACTTTACATAAATACCTCGCCTAATTATTGTCAACTTGCATTACGATTAAAAATATGTAAAGTTATCTTGATTAAAAATATGTAAAGTGATCTTTAAAGTCATAATATTAGTATTATACTTTTTTTAATATTTTCTCAATATACTTTTCATAAATATTATATAATGATTTGATAAAAATTTTAAAGAATAAATCATTATGTCAAACAACTTTAGAAAAAAAATTATTTTATTTTAAACCTTTAATATAATATAACATATATTTTTTGAAATATATAGATAATTATTATATGTAAATGTAAGGTTTTTAAGATGAGATCTAAAAAAATTATAATTTATTATAATGTAAAATTTATTCTTATTTATAACTTGTGCAAATTGAAACCGTAAATTTGAATAACTATATAAAGATTATTCTCTTATAGAATACTCTGAAAAGGTTTTACTATATAATGTTAAGAAATTAAATTAATTTGATGAATGTTTCTTTTATACGTGTCTTTATAAGATTTTATTACTCAACGTGCTCACAACTTTTTGTATGTATGGGATCGGATACAATGTCAATAATAGAAAAATAATGATAAAGATAATAAGATTCTTTTTATTAAAAAAACTATATATATATATTTATATATATATATATGATCGATGAGAATGGAGCCCCCATCCTTAATGAGTTCAATAGTCCAATTCAGGATGCTGTTGCTACCATAATTTTGACTATATCCCTTCATTTCATAGGTGACCCTTCACACCTTAGAGATAAGAATGCTGAGTTACTACACAATTTGAGGTGTAGAAAGCTTAGTGAGTTCCAAAACTACAAAATCACTTTCTTCACCAGACTTTTCCTCAGAGATGATGCAAATCATATAACCTGGAAGGAAAAATTCCTTGCAGGTTTACCTACCCTATTAGGAGAAAATGTTAGGAATTCCATTAAAGCCCATTTGCATCAGAATCATTTGGTTTTGGGATTTTATAAGGTGAGACTCTAATTTGGATAGGAGGTTCACCGTGGTCTACAGTTAAACTCCGAAGAGGTGGATGCTCTGATTCTATGGTTCTATCACTATCAGAAATCTTCCACTCATGGATTTTCTTTCTAATAGTAATAGGGTTTGACTATTTAAAATGATAAGAAATGTTGTTATTCGAAGAATATATCTCAAACCAGTCAAAAAACAATATATGAATTTCATGTGAATTTACAAATTCATAATATGTCTCTTGAATTTCTTTTCTTTGATTTAGAAAATGTTTGAAAAACCAAAGTCTTTTTTCTTTATTATTATCTGAATAGAAGTCATTATGAAGCAAAGTTTTATTTAATTCAAAGTGTTTTTCAATTACATTAATTACATTTTCTGCAACAGCAGAAAATGTAGGAGATGTTGGAGGAGAAGGTTCCTTCTCTTCCTGGCATTGGCCATGCTGACTACTAGTGTATATGGGATGAGGGATACTAGTTGTGTAGTCAAGAGTACGGACAGAGGAACTAGGTATATCTGAAGTGGAAAACCTAGGTTGACTTTTAACAGGTTGGAAAGGGAGGTTTATAACAGAAGGTATTTTTGAAAATTTTCTTTCTAACGAAGGAATGCTTGAACATGAATCTTTATCTGAGTATCTTGATGAAGTAGATCTCCGAAAGGATAATTTAACTTTACCATCGGAATACTGAGTTACATTTTGTAACTCTGTATTTGGCTCAAGTTGTTTAGGAATCACTGGTGCAGTGGCTCCTTCAAGAATCCATTCGTCTGGAAGATTGACATCTTTCCATTGGATTAGTTTTGGAATGACAGTATTTGCTTTTGATAGGTTAGTCTGTAAGAGGAGAGTTTCATCTCTTTTTGACTGGAACTTATGTTGCGTGCTAAACGCAGATATCATGGCTTTGTAAGAAATTTTATAAATTAGGACTACAGGAATAGATCCCTCAATCATATCATAATTGTGGGTTTTAATTTTTCCTATGATCTCAAGCTTTTTTACAATGGCATTAGAAAGAAAACTATATCACAATCATTCTTTAAAAAATAATCATTAAAAAAGAAACACCAAGACTTGTAATAAACTACAAACCCTTAAATAAAGCATTAAAATGGATTAGATATCTTATACCTAATAAAAAAGATCTACTCCAAAAATTATGTTCTGCCTTTATTTTTTTAAAATTTGACATGAAATCTGGTTTTTAGCAAATTGGTGTTAGAATGAATACGAAGCTCCATGAGCTTGGCCTTGATGAAGAGACCCTTTTTAAAGCCACGTGTTATAAATGTGGAAAGAAATGCCATACTGTAAAATTCTGCAAAATGAATAGGAAGCTCCATGAGCTTGGCCTTGATGAAGAGACTCTTTTTAAAGTTACCCCTCTTCTTGTAGAGTCTTTTGACTCTGAGTCTTCCATGACAGGAAATACTCTTTTTAAAGTTACCCCTCTTCTTGTAGAGTCTTTTGACTCTGAGTCTTCCATGACAGAAGATAGTGAACCTCTACAAGTTGATGAGATAGTGAACCTTTACAACAGTACGTATATATATATATATTTAAAACGAAAAAAAAAATCATCATCAATTTATAAATTTCTTTAAGGAATTTCTTTTTTCTTTTTTAAAATTTAATCGTCTTGTTAGGTTTCAAAATTGTCTTTGATGCAGTGAACTTCTCTGCATTGAAGAGAGAGTTCAGTTCAATGCAGAGAAATTCACGTCATTGAGGAGAACTTCAGAGAACAAATTATTTTGGGTCCCAAAATGGATTACCAGAGCTCGATCGGAGTGTCTCAATCAACTACCGGTCATTTCACGGCAACGACGACGTCGTTCTCGGTTCACAGCAGATACGGGAGACTCTATTTTTGTGGTATAAAATTTCATCTAATTATGAAAATATTTGTGAAATTCTTGCATGTTTGGACATGTTTGTGCTCAATTCAAACAATAATGCTATGCTTGCAAATTTCAGATACAAAGTTATGTATTTTCGTATATTTTTATAAACTGACATGTGCTGAAGTGATTGATGAGACGGACGTGTGTATGCCACGTGTGTTGTGATACAAAACTTTGTATAACAAGTATGCTTAGTGTAAGTTTATATCTCATGAATTTTTGCTCCATCTTTGTAAACAGTTGTAGTTCTGTGGGTTCGTAGTACTGTTTCAAACTTATAAACATTTAGATGTCTGAAATAATAAAACCTTGGGGAAAATTGATGGTACATAAGCTTTGGTGCGACCAGTTTTTAATTTGATTTTGTCTATTAAATGGCCGGCTCATTGTATTAACCTGTCTGTATCAATGGATGGTATATTACTGAGAAAATTTAATAGGCTATTTTGTTCAAAGTCTTTGCTCTAGACTATAAAAATGGTTGCTTGTCTCACTAAAATGAAGACTATTATCGGTGTATACCTAATCTTATTTTTGTGTCAGGTGTCCACCCATCTCTTTCATAATGGTGGTCTATTGTCTAGGGTTGCCTTCAGATTTAGATCAGGTCTACGTTATTTGGATTTTGCGGATGGATTTATATGCATGTTGGAAGTAACTAAAATTTATTAATCAAATTAAAGTTTGACAGAGTCAGTATGATTATATGTCAATAATTCTTATACTTGTTCGCAGGACTTGCCTTATTGAAATGTAGATGAAATGCATGAAATTATACTTTTATATTCTTGCCTCAGCTTTGTCTTTGTTCATTGAAATTCATCTTGTTCACATTACCTGAAACATTTATTTCTGTGAAATTTTAACACATGTCAAAAGTTTATTGAGTGATGGATCTTGTTATTTATTCGAATAATTGCTTTAGTCTTCTTCTCTGAGCATTTGGCAATAGGCCCTTTTTCCTCTGCTTCCAGGGCCTATCTTTTGAATTACATAATGCAATTTTTTCCGCAAACAGCTCTTCAAGCATTCCTCTTTTCATGTCTTTATTATTTGAACTATATCGCTGAAGCCCAGGAGGGCCAAGACGTATCAAGATTCTACAATTGCAATTTTGCAAATAATTTCACTTCTGGGAGTACTTATTCGCAAAATTTGAACCTCACCCTCAGTTCATTGGCTTCTAATGCTTCGGTAACAGGCTTCTACAATACTACTGTAGGCCAGAACCTTGGTGCAGTTTATGGGCTCGTACTTTGCAGAGGTGATCTCTCTAAGGAAGATTGCCAAACTTGTGCAAATACTGCATCTAAAGAGATCACCCAACTATGTAGCAATCAGAAGGAAGCATTTGTCGGCTATGAATTTTGTTCATTGCGGTATTCAGACCAGCGCTTCTTCTCAACTGTTGCTACTAATCCAATATTCATGTATTACAATGTAAATAATGCTACAGAAACCGTTCTCCTTAACCGGCAGTTGGGAAATTTGGTTAGAACATTATCTTCCAGTGCTGCATCTAGCCCTCTAAAGTTTGCTATTGGGAGCATCAATTACACAGACTTCGTTGATATACATTCTATGCTGCAGTGCACCAGAGATTTAACAGAAAATAGCTGCTTCAGTTGCCTTCAAGATATCATCAGGCTTATTCCACAATGCTGTAATGGGAAACAAGGTGGTAGGGTCATATCTATGAGCTGCAACCTCCGTTTTGAAATATATCCATTCTTTTCGCTGTCACCGCCACCAGCCCCTTCTCAAGCCATGTCTCCTCCATCTACTACTACACTGCTTCAGCCCAGCCCTGAAGGTTATACATGGTTCTGTAAATTTGAATGTCATTTTTTTCAATTAATTTAGTTTGTTTTCTTTATCCAGATTCCAAAATCAAGATTGTAATATGACAGACAGTTTGTCAAAGAAACCAGAAATGGATGATGTCATTTGTAAGGAAACTTGAACTAATGGTATTATGATTATACCCTGTTATGCAGGGAAGAGAAGCACTTCACACGTTGCTCTTATCGTGGTCATACCTGTAGCCGTTGCGCTGGTAGCAGCAACATTATTGGTCTGTGGTTGCTTCGTTTGGAGAAAGGGCAAGGAAAAAAGAGTTGGTAATCACCTTATTTTGTTGCAATACCATCAATCTTTGAGTTTGAAGATTTTTAAAATTTCTATAAAAGTTCTAGCAGTAAAAAATAGTGATGTTTATGAGAAATGCTATATCTGTCAATATAGTGTCAAAATAGATGATATTGCATTGGCACACTATATTGAGTTGGTATTCACTGCTCAAAAGGCATTTTACTTATTGCAAACCACTTACAAGGTTTTGGAGGAGGATTGATCTCTAGATATTTTGCTTCATTACATGAGATCTAATAAACTATTATCCATTTTGGATCTGCTCAAAAGCTTTTGATATTAAGCAATCTCAGTTGATTTTCTTTTGGCGTGCAGATATTGCTCTTGAGGAAGAAGATAAGGGCATGGAATCACTTTTGATTGGACTAGACACACTTAAAGTTGCAACGAGAAATTTTTCTGATGAAAATAAACTTGGAGAAGGTGGCTTTGGTCCTGTTTACAAGGTATTTTGTTCTTGAGGGTACCATGCATGCTATGTTATACTATTCTGTAGTTCTTGAGTAACCCCTTCTGCATACACCTGCAGGGAAAACTGTTGGACGGGCATGAAATAGCTGTGAAAAGGCTGTCAAGTAGCTCAGGGCAAGGTCTAAAAGAGCTGAAAACAGAAGTAATTTTTCTTGCCAAACTGTTGCATCGAAACCTGGTAAGACTGTTGGGCTTCTGCCTGGAGAAGAAAGAGAAGCTACTTGTCTATGAATACCTTCCCAATGGGAGCTTGGACAAAATTTTATTTGGTACTAATGTTTCATCTTTTGTTTGTTTTTTCAGCTAACCAATTTCTCTTCATAATTTATGTCAGAAATAGTTGCCTTCATTGCTTTAGTGAATATTGACAAACAACAATTTGAAATGTTGGATTGGGTAGATAAAAGCGGACGTTTCAGCCTGGAATGGGAAGGACGGTATAAAATCATTGTTGGGATTGCACGAGGACTACTTTACTTGCATGAAGATTCTCAGCTCAGAATCGTTCATCGAGACTTGAAAGCCAGCAATATCCTGTTAGATGAATCCATGAATCCCAAAATTTCTGATTTTGGTTTGGCGAGACTGTTTGGTGAAAGCCAGACTCAAGGAAACACAAATCGGATTGCTGGGACGTAGTAAGTCCACATTTTGCACACTAACATTAATTTGAAGCAGTTAACCTAAGCAGGAGATATTGAATGTCTGATTACTCACTATTGACTATGACTATGTGCACATTTGTCTTTATATCTAATCTCATAGACCATTATCTGTTTGTTGATGAAATGAAGTGGGTACATGGCACCAGAGTATGCCAAGAATGGGAAATTTTCAACTAAATCTGATGTCTATAGCTATGGTGTTCTGATTTTGGAAATTGTAACTGGTCGGAAGAATTCCAGTTTCCACACAATAAATCTTGCAAGTTATGTAAGTGTTCTGTGTCAGATTATATTCTCTTCAGTTTACAAATTATTATTAATAAACTGTGGTTGATTTGGTTCAAATTGTCACAGGCATGGCAACATTGGATGAATAGAACAGCTCTGGAGCTGTTGGATCCAGCGTTGGGCGACCAATGGCCAAAATATGAAGTTTTGAAGTGCATTCACATTGGACTACTGTGTGTTCAAGAAGCTGCTGCAGATAGACCTTCTATGTCAGATATTGTAACGATGCTTAGTAGCTACTCTATAACCTCTCCAGAACCTTCAAAACCAGCATTTTTTTCCTCAAGGGAAAGTTTGGGGTCAGATCTTGAAGAAAGAGGAAATACTTCTCAATCTTACAAATCCAATACGGTGCCATTACAGCAATCTATAAATGAGGTTACAATCAGTGAATTAGATCCTCGGTAACTGAGTAGATATCTCTTCTCAGTAGCTAATATCTATCTTCTTCATTTAAATGATACTATGTTGCTTATGAAGAAGAATCATGTACAATTTCTGATTAAAAGACTGGATACAATAAAGTGTCATATTGGGTGACTTCTTCAATGGCTGGGAAGTTGTATTTGTGAAATGTTCATAAACTCTTGTAATGTTGTATTCGATAAACAGTTGTTTTGAGCCTTGTTTTGATTATGCATCTCTTCTTATTTAGCATTTATTTGAGACTTGTTAGTTTAAATGAATAAATTAACACAGAATTTTATTGAACAACAATATTACAATGCCTCTGTGAACATGTAAATACACACAAGGGGCTGGCTAGTACATGCATCCCCATAGGAAGAACTATAAACACAAGTATATGTAGGTTCCTGAGGAACTCTATTTGTCTCTATTTGTAATTAGGGATAATGATATCCCTAATCCCATGAATTAATAATTAATGAATACTCCATTAATATTCAAGCTTTGACAAATGGATAAATCTCATAATTTATAATGCAACTTGCGGTAATGACCCTCCCTCCTTGTTTTCCATCACAGCAACTCGGAAGATCACCGATTATGCGATCAAGGCACATCTTGCAATCATTGTAAGAAAGATCTCTTGTGCATTGAGCCAAACCGTAGATCTTCTTCTTTGATTCTTCATTAAGCTCCAATTCTCCTGCAGCATACAATTTAGGGTTGCGAGAAGCTTCATTGGCCAGTCGGCTCAACAACTCCTTGCTCTTTTGATTGAATGTCACCGGGTTGCTCACATTGTTCACGTTCCACATGAAGTACTTGGTTCCATTATCGATTTGGCCGAAGAAATTGTCATTTGAGTACTTAAACATACAGTTGTCGTAGAATATCTTTGCACTTTTGCTATATGGGCAGCTCTTGCGAATGGTACTGACTGCATCTGCGACACATCTTTTACAATCCGAGGCCGAAACATCACCTCCGCAAAGTGCAAGCCCATTTGCTTGACTAGGGTTTTGACCCAAGGAACCAATACCAAAACCTGTGGTAGGAGCTTGGTGGTAGAGATATCCCACGAGTGTGTTCAAGTTTGTTTGGTACGGGCCATTGGCAGTGAAGTTTTCATTTGAGCAAGAATGGAAGAGGGGGTCAACGTTGGCCCCAAGAGCCACAGTTTGGAGAAGTAGAACAAAGCTAAGGAAATAGAAGGCAGAGGAAACTCCTGGGAAAGACATTGCAATTCTTAAATTAACTTAAAAATTTGCAAGTGTACGAGGACGACGATGATTGATGGATTTGAGCTTGGGACAAGAAGCGAGCTAGTATGAATTTATTTAGTAAAAAGGGTCATGCAAAGTGGTAGAAAGATTCAAGAAATTGACCTTTTCTTGTAATAAAATATTGTAGATATTGTTTGATCACAGGAAAATTTCAAATGCGACGGGATGTTGAGAATTTCAATTAGTGTGGGCAACTGGTAACATAAAACGGCACGCGGTAGTGTTATTTATCATGAAACAAGATAATTTATTACCCTGTTAATTAATATAAAAGATGAGACGCATGTTGTAATTACATACGAGGGTTAAAGATAATTCCCGATGCACATGCACAAGTATTGGATAATTGTTCGCCATTAGCTAAAGAAATTAGTTATTAATATCGAGCCTTCTAAACACATTTCATTAGTATTTTCTTATGCGGCCCACATGGTAAGACATAAATTAATTAGTTCATATTCTAATACTAAAATAGAAAAATCAAAATGGAACTCATATGCAGTCTAGCAGATCAAACTCGCTAAGTACTTTATTTACAGTTTTGTTTTGTTTTTTTTTTCCCTCAAAAAAAGGGAGTCAGCGACTGTTAAAAGCCCAACACTAATTTCATGGTCAAAGTACATTTTTTTAAGCCCAAGTCTAACTTATGAAAGGATCTAAAAGAAGAAAGGGATATTATCATTTTCCCACCAAAGGTATTCTGATACATCATGTCAGTACCACGATTTGGTAAAATTATCAATTTATCACCAAATATTTAAACTGTTAGCATTTTCCCACCATTCCGTTAAAACTCAATTAATATGTAACGGAAAATTTTTAAAAAACCAATTTTACCCCTAGAGTATAAAAGACCATGTAATTAACCTTTTATGAATTTTGTAATTAAATCATCATTTATTGTTCTTCATTCTTAAAGGACAAAAATTATCTTTTATGAATTTTATAAAATTGACCGTGTGGTGTTAGGTAATTCATAAATTGATTTAATTTATTTAATTTTTAAAGGGCAAATTTATTTATTTAATTTTTTGTGTAAAATTATTATCATCGTATCAAAGATTAAATTACTTCTTTTGCACATTCTTTTTTTTTTTTTTGCCCTTTCATAAATTGAGTTTTAGTAGTAGAATAAATTGTCTTTAGCTTGTCAATTTAATAAATAAATTTGCCCTTTAAAATTAAATCAATTTATGAAGTACCTAGCACCACACGGTCAATTTTACAAAATTTATAAAGGGTAATTTTTGTCCTTTAAGAAGGAAGAACAACAAATGATGATTTAATTACAAAATTCATAAAAGGTTAATTACATAGTCTTTTACGCTCCAGGGGTAAAATTGACCTTTTATGAATTTTCTGTTACATATTAACTGAGTTTTAACGGAATGGTGAGAAAATGCTAACAGTTTAAACGTTTGGTGGTAAATTGATAATTTTACCAAACAATAGTACTGACATGATGTGTCAGAATACCTTTGGTGGGAAAATGATAATATCCCAAGAAGAAATGATATCTCTATTTATACAAAAAGTATCTTTGGAGGAGAAGTAAAAATATCTTGAATAATAATTGGTGGTGTGGTAATTGTAAAATGTGATTATTTAACAGATTGGTAATAAGTTTGGGCATAGCTACTGTACATGCATATATCTCATACGGGGAAATATGCTCACTGTTGGATTTAATAATATGAAATCCAACATATAAGTTTGAATTCATTTTTAAATCAATTAAAATTTTGAGAAGACTGAAAACTTGAATAAACGGTAACTTGAATTTTTTGAGCAATAAACTAGAAATTAATACCGTTAAACGTGTAATTTCTATCCGTAGCCTTTTAAGCACTTAACTTGAAACTTTTGCAATGAATAACTTTATTGTGAAACCTTAAAAAGCTTTGAAATACTAAGACTTAAACTTGACGCCACCACCATCCAATATGAAATTAATACTTGCCTAAAATCTTAGACCATTAACTTAAAATTGTACCATTAAACTTAAACCTTTGAGTGTTAAGCTTGAAACAATTGAGAATTTAAATAGTAGACATATACTAATTTAGATAATAGCTAATGAAATTTAGAAAACATGTGACGAGAAAATAATTTAATACGTGTGATTATGATATCCTTTAATGTGTATATCTATATGAATCAACTAAGAGAATTTGATAATAAAGCTCAAATTAAGTTCATTTGTCGAAAAAGACAGTTTAAAGTAAGCATCAAGGGTGTGGTGCATAAAGATTGCCGAATTTCTAAATCATAATGGCTATTCAATGGTATATGTAGATTCTAACTTTTTCAATCAAAGCTAATGAAGAAAAGTTAGCAATCATATTAGTGCTACATAAATGACTTGACTTTTACTGGTGATGACGACGTATAGATTCATTGAATAAGAGATTAATCAGTTCAAGTACTCTCTTGTTCTAGAAGTTGATCACACATAGGAAGGGGTATTTCTTTACTAATAAAAATATGCCAAAGATTTGCTAAAGAAGTTTGGAATGCTAAGGTGCAATCCAATCTCAACATCGATCGAAGTCAATTCGAAATTTTGTGTATACAAAGGTAAAGATTTAAAAGATGAGATAATGTAGCAAAAAGTGATAAGTATTTTAATCTAACTAACGCTAACTCGTCCTAATATTTCATGTGTAGTAAGTGTGATGAGTCGATACATGCAAAATCCAAAAAACCCTCATTTGAAAGTAGTTCAACGAATATTGAGGTATATGAAAAGTAAAATTAACTATGGTATGTTGTATAAGAGAGATGAAAACTGCAAGCTAGCTGGCTATTGTGACAATGATTACACTGGAGATCACGACACTTAAAACTCAACCACTAGGTACATTTTCAAAACTAGTATTAGAGTAAAATTTTAGTGTAGCAAGAGACAACCAACTGCATCGTTATGGACCACAGAAGTGAAGTACAAAGCAGCAACAATGGTAGCTCCAATAAGTACTTGGTTGATCTAGCTGATGAAAGATCTCCACCAACTAGTAGACTATGCAATACCACTGTATTGCGATAATCAATTAGAGATCAGCTTCGCAGAAAATTCAATTTTTCATGCAAGGATTAAGCAAGTGGAGTTACACTATCACTTCATCATGAAAAAGATCTTGCAAGTTGAAATTGAAATACGATATGTCAAGACAGATAATATAGCTTTAGAATTATTTACAAATGTATCAGTATTGGGAAGTTTAAAGAGTTTTGCAAGCAGCTTACGGTTCAAAGGATGAAAATTGGTATTGAGGGGGAGTGTTAATACCTAACACTAGTTTCATGGTCCAAATAAAATGGAAGGTTTCATGCGACAAAATAATGTCTCCATTTGGCTAGAATTATCTTTGATAGAGAAGTAAAAGTATCATGAATAATTGGTGATGTGTAGTTGTAAAAATGCAGTTATTTTTAAGTGATTATTTCAACATTTAAAGTGTGGTTATTATTAAGAGTGGGATGGTAAGTTTAGGATGTGGTTATTATTATAATTTTTTTGTAATTTTTACTTGTGTAGTTTTTACTTATTTCACTTACTATAAAAACCCCTGGGATCATTTAGTTTAGGCATCAAGTGGTGAGTTAAGAATAAGAAGAGAGTAAAAAGAGTGTGTTGAGAGTGTTGTAATATTTCTTATGTAAAATATCAATCGGCTCCTTTAGTTTTAGTAAATTATTCAATCACCAAAATAGTTTTCAGAGACTCGAATAGTAATTATAGATCTACTCCAGAAATAGAATGATTTCTTAGTTTAAGGCTTTGTTTTGTATTAAGCTGCTATACCATTTAATTTATAACTATGGAAAAAATAATAACTATGAAATAAAAGTTAATAGTGTATAATAATGTAATTTTAAATAATAATTTTGATAATATTAATAAAGATGTTGTAGATTTTTTATCATACAAATAATAAATTAAATCAACTTAGTTTCCATGCTGCTATAGCCACTAATGTTCATTAAACACTTTAATGTTATAATTTTTAAATTACAGCCGCTCAACCTTCATATCAAAATAGGGCCTAATTTAATTTATTGGAAGCTTATCACTAAATTAAAAGCGAGGTTAAAATATTAAGTTGTTGTTTCTATTTTTTTTTTCTTTATTCTTTTCTAGAAGTAGAACTAGTTAAGGAGGCTAGTTATTTATATGGACTATTCATAATTCGTAAATTGTAAGCCAGTTATTTCTACCCAAGCAATGAAGCAATCACATGAATTAAGGCTGGAGTTTAATTGGCTTGTAACTCAGCAAGTTTAATCACGGAAAAGGTACTTTGATAGAAAAGGTCAATGGAAGTTGTTGCCTTGTAATTCTTAATTATTTTCGCTACTCGCGTCGCATGCAAGTGCCATTTATCTCACCAGTTACCTCTTGTTGACATTCTCAACATCCCATCACATTTGAAAACTTCTTACAAAGCAATATACACAAGTCACAAGACAAGAAAAGGTATCTCTCATGAACTTTTCTAAATATCCATCAAAATATTTTTCACCATAAATATAGGCTCTACCTGCTTATTTTCTCAAGCACATCGTATACACTTCCAAATCTGGAATTTTCAGCAATGTCTTCCCCAAGAGTTTCCTCTACCTTCTATTTGCTAATTAGCTTTGCTCTTCTTCTCCAAACTGTGACTTTTGGGGCCAACGTTGACCCGATATCCTATTCTTGTTCGAATGAAAACTTCACTGCCAATGGTCGACACCAAACGAACTTGAACGCACTAATGGGATATATCTACCACCAAGCTCCTCCCACAGGTTTCGGTATTGGTTCCTTAGGTAAAAACCTATTCAAGCAAATGGGCTTGCTCTTTGTAGAGGTGATGTTTCAGCTTCGGATTGTAAAACATGTGTCGCAGATGCAATCAGTACCATTCGCGAGAACTGCCCATATAGCAAAAGCGCAAAGATATTCTATGACAACTGCATGTTGAAGTACTCTAATGACAAATTCTTCGGCCAAATCGATAATGGAACCAAGTACTTCATGTGGAACGTGAACAATGTGGGCTACCCGGTGATATTCAATCAAAAGAGCAAGGACTTGTTGAGGCAGCTGGCCGACGAAGCTTCTGGCAAGCCTAAATTGTATGCAGCAGGAGAATTGGAGCTTAATGAAGGGTCAAAGAAGAAGATTTATGGTTTGGCTCAATGCACAAGAGATCTTTCTTATAATGATTGCAAGATGTGTCTTGATCGCATAATTAGTGATCTTCCGAGATGCTGCGATGGGAAACAAGGAGAGAGGGTCGTTACTGGGAGTTGCACTATCAGATATGAGATTTACCCATTTGCCAAAGCTTGAATTTGAGAGTATTAATTATAAGTACTTTCTAATTATTCATTTCGTTGTTTGTACATATGTTTTGAGTAGTAGTGCAAATTACAATTAAAGTCTCTGTAAATTACTATTGCAGGCACTGAGAGCAAAATACTACTTTAGTGAAGTTATATATTTATCAATAAATGAATAATGCAAATATTTATCAATAAATGAATACTTTATTAATTTATTAATAAATGAATATTTATTAATTTAGAAATAGATTTTTTGTTTTAACAAAGTTTTGGTTGTACATGTACATACTTATCTAAAAAGGAGCATCATTTGTATTTCTTCATGTCAATGAATTATCTTTAACAATACAAGATCCAATCGGCTGAAGGCATGGCTATTGAACAACAAGTTGGTAAAAATGAAAGCATATATCAACAAGTTGGTAAAGATGAAATAAATTACTTGAAGCAATTTCTAGCCTATACTATAGAAATGCAATGAATGTTGAGCACCTTTTGGATTATCTGTTGCGTAATTAACAAGTTTAGCCGACATGAGTAGTATAATGAAGAATAGATTTTTTTTTTCATAAAGCTTGTATGTCCTATTAACTGCCAAAATTTCTTTAATCCAAGTTTATTTGAACAATTGATTAAAGATGATATTGATTGAAACTTAAAAGTACTAAAAGAAAATAAAAAAAATTAAAAATTAAATAAAGATGCAAGCAATTATGAAATCAACAAGAGATTAAAAAACTTAGACATTCGTCTTCACCGTAATCAATCCATCTATGTTGTCAAAGGTTAGTACCCATATTGATAGTTGAATAAGTCTAAATCCTTTGACACCCTTTCTCAAGCAATATCAAATATATTTCCATATACTAATACAAGATATATCTATGTGTATTAAAATATATAAAAGCTCATTAAGTTCAGTGGTATTCTTAGATTAACTGCACGAATCGGGTTAGTAAATCTATGTCTCCTATTTAATTCATGGCATGCATTATACTTAGCAAAAATGCATAAATTTTCTCTCATCTCATTATGTATCCTCAAATCATTTAAAACTTGATCAAATATTTAAAAAGCGTTAAGCACAATAATGAACATTCAATCACAAAATAATAACTTGATGATTTATGAAACTAAATTTTCAGAGTTAGGTTACATCAACCTAATAAAATAAATTGATTTCATTGAAAAACTATGAGAATTCATATGTGAGAACATTCAAATAAGATAATTGTAAAAGGGAAAGAAAAGATCAAGAAAATAATGAAAGCATCAGCCATTTGATTGTCTTCACGAAATACAAGCGGACAAAGAAGAAGAAATATCGGCTATCTTAGCATGGAGTTAAAATGTATTGGCTGTCAATTTATCAAAATGTATTGGCTGTCAATTTATCCTAATGTATTGGTTGTAAATTTGTCAAGGCATGCAGGTAAAAAAAGAAGCATTAATAATGCAAGAAATAGCCACCATAGAATCAATTCCCAGCAAAAATATAAATGTTCTAATTTGAAGCATTATTAAAGGCTTGATTTATGGATGAAGCTAGCTAAATGAAAAAAAAAATCACGTCATTAGTTTCACATATGATTTATAAACTTCTCAATTGGTTCTTATCTTTTTTGTGAATCATAACACTATTTTTATTGAAGCAGGTGTATACACCGAGATAGTAATGATGCCGAAATAATGATTTTTTTTTCAATTTTCTGGAGTTAGCGTTTATATGGATCCGCCAGCCATAAACCAACTTCATCGGAAGTGAATTCAGACACCATACTCATAAGAATCAAATAATGTTGATGGAAATAAAACAATCAATTAAATAATTGATTGTCTCCATCTTAATTATTAATTAAGAAAAATTAATAATTAATCATATTTTCAAATTATGTTAATTTTTTTATATTCATTATTGAATAAGAGTGAGATTTATCTTTTCTCCATAATTTTCAAAAAGTTTGACATATAACTTTGTCAACTTAATTAATCTAGATTTCTCCAAAACATAAAAAATAATTAATCTAGAAAGACGAGACTTGCAAAACATCCCTCTTAACCCAGCCTGCGACACCGCCGTGGATTTTCACCTACCTTTCAACTTCTAGAAACAACGTTGACCCTGTATCCTAGTGATTATCTTTTCTTTTTAGCACAATATGATAATGATGAGTGTCATTTCTTATAATTTTAATTGTTAAATGTCATTTTAATTGAATATAAACAATTTGACCAACTCTAATGCTCAAATGGCTCTAAGCCTGATTCTTTATTTGAGTAATTTTCATTTACTTGTTTGTTTTTTTAATTCATAAATAGCATTAGGAAGTAGCATAAGCACCATGGCCCTCTAATTTATAAGTTAATGGCATATACCATTCTGCCTAATTTTCAAACACTTTCTTAAATTTTCTACATTATTAATTTTCCTTCCGCCAAGAGTTATGCGTATGATATTATGAAGTGCGCATCTGTCAGCCTAGCCGCTATTGACTTTTCAAACCTCCACAGCCCACAATAGAAATTGTCTTATTAGTAATTAACTTATTGTAATCCTAGAAATTTTCACAAGAAAAAGTCAGCTCCTAGTACTTTTCTTTGAAGTGCAAGCTGATTTTTTTTCACTATATATAGATGCTGCATATGCACCCTCAGTTTAACCAATAAATCAACCTTAATATACATCCTTGCAACAATGGCTTCACCTTCAATTAAATTTGCTTCTTCCCTCTATCTGCTTATAGCTTTTGCTTTCTTTCTCCAAACTGCTTTTGGAGTTGACCCTCTCTTTCACTTTTGTTCAAGCTCTGAAAATTTCACTGCCAATGGTCCATATGAAACAAACTTGAACAAACTCATAGGTTACCTCGACTACCAAGCTCCTCCCACAGGTTTTGGCAAGGGCGCCTTGGGTCAGCGTCCCAACAAAGCATATGGGCTTGCTCTTTGTAGAGGTGATGTCTCAAGCTCTGATTGCAAAACCTGTATTGTTGACGCAAGCGGTGAGATCCGCAAGCGATGCCCTTACAACAAAGCTGCAATCATTTGGTACGACAATTGTCTTTTGAAGTACACAAACACGGAGTTCTTTGGCCAAATTGACAACAAAAACAAGTTCTATATGTGGAACGTGAGAGTGGTCACAGAGCCGGTGTCTTTCAATCAAAGGACCAAGGAATTGTTAACCCAACTAGCTGAAAAAGCTTATGTTACTCCCAAATTATATGCGGTAGGAGAAATGGAGATCGGAAAATCGAATAAACTCTATGGATTGACTCAATGCACAAGGGATCTTTCTAGCGTTGATTGCACGAAGTGTCTTGATGGCATAATTCGTGAGCTCCCAAGCTGTTGTGATGGGAAAGAAGGAGGAAGAGTTGTTAGTGGAAGTTGTAACTTTAGATATGAGATTTATCCCTTTGTTAATGCTTGAAGTTTAAAACAATCTCTGGCTTTTACTTAGGGATCTTTCCCATAATATTAAATAAATAAAATAAGAGGAACAATATGTAAGTCTTATATTCCATTGGTTAATATGAGTTTATAGTTGTTTCCTTACTTCTAGTCTTTAAGCCTAACGCATTTCTATTACCTTTTTGTTTTTTGTTTTTTATTGTTAATGAAAGAGCTCTCTTAGATTTCCCTCGGAGATTACATATATGTTGAGGAAAATATCCATAAACGGTTCATGAATTAAAAATATATAAGTTTGAGAAAATTTTCAACTCTTGAGCTGACATTTAGGTATGAGTTAAGTTCATAAATTTTTATGATAATATATACATAATATGACATATTTTGTTTGAAATTGAAGTGTTGTACATGTTACGAACTAGAGTTTGGTAATCATATATAGCTTTTTAAAGTTGGACAAGATTAAATTAATAAAGATAAAAGGTGGACAAGGTTAAGTTATTAAGGTAATGGACATCTTCATCAAATAATTATGAGTAAAATTAATTAACTAGGTTTCCAAAGCAAAACTGCTAAAAGTATTGAATAAGTACTAGTAGCTTTACTTAGGTATCATGTCTATTGCACAATTAGAACAAATAGAGAGCCTTTACTTATGGACATATACTGACTTACAATTGATAATAAATAAATAGCTAAAACATATAAGTAATAATATACATCTCAAAATTTTATCTTAAATGTTGTGATATAGTTTGTTATTCATCAAGTAAATTTTTATAAATTTCAGTTGTATTATTATTTAGTATTTTTTTAAAAAAAATTACATTATCTTACCATAATACAACATTATTTAAAATGAAATTTTCGAATAAAATTTTGAAATATCCAACACCACAGCACGTACTCACAACATAAATGTATCTTTTTTTTTTTGGGACAATTTGAAGGAATTTTTCCAATAAAAGGATTATCATTCCCCGACTTGCATGTACATGTCTAACGTGCACTCTCATCTCATATTTTATTTTGGCGAAAATCGGGGAAAAAAACTGAGAAATTAGAAAATGACGCCGAGTCCTTTCAGTGACGCTTTGTTACCATGAATATTTGCAAAGAAAAACGAGCCTAAAACTTTTATCCTTTGAATCATAAGGAGATGATTATAAAAATGCGACCGAAATTTTGTCGACTTTGGTTTATCTAGAGAAGGCTGACTTATAAACTTGTGTCGCAATCACGCTGTGCGGCCATCGATTTTCCCTTATTTTTCCAACCTTATTTTATTAATTAACTTAGACCAATGACTTTTGCTTTTATTAGGGTTAAATAATTTGAAAGTCATTTATATATTTTTGAGGATACGGACGCTATGTTTAAAATTTTATTCCTAATGCAAGCCTGCATGTAATAATATGTGGAGATCTATACATGAGAATATATATATATGTATATAATTATAAATTTACTCATATATGTATATATATACATGCGTGCACAAGAGAACTTTAACTTTAATGATTCTCCGGGGACCTTTAAGTTAATTTGATATATTAACTATTGAAGACGATCGCTTTCTTTAATCTTCTTGTTTTCGAAATTTCAACTCTGAATTATCGACAATATATCATAGTATTTGCGCACGCACACACACACATATCCATTTAAGAGGTTTTAATGTAAGTAGGCAGTCAAACGTGAAATAAAATCTTGGAATGAGAATCAAATGGTTGTGGTTCAGTTGGCAGCGTATGTTGAGTTTGTGGAAAGAGCTCTCGGGTTCAATCCCCACTAAACATGTTATTTGGGAGGGGTAAAGAGTCTTAACTTATGACTACATCCCGAATTCGGATTAGTCAGGACTCAATACAGTCGTCGGATACCGAATGGCTTACATCAAAAAAAAAAAAAAATCCTGGAATGAGACATTAATGGCTAATGAAGTCCACATTGGAATCGGCGGTGTACGCCATTGAATTTTAAGTAAACGAACAAATCATGAGTGTAAAACGCCACGAGAAGTATCAACATTAGCACTCAATTTGACTCTTTGAACGGGTTCCAGAAGCTGAATATTTTTGCTGGGCGTATATTCTCTCCTTCTCCTTTTAACACTTTATGCATTAAGGAGGTAGGGTTGTAAACTTGACAATTACAAATAAAGACAAAGCTCAATGAAGAGCTTTTCCGATGACCCGTTAATGCTTTGACGGAGAGGATCTTTCTGAGTTGACAATTGAAACCAATATATTAAAAGTCAGAATTTTCAACTCCACCGTCCATACTTAAATAACATAATTACTTGATAAACTATAAGTGGAACCACCTGTGCAGGCTGTGCTGGTGCTATTTTATACATCCCATTTTCCTTCTCATATATATATGGGAAAAAACTGTTTGAGGGCAAGGGCAGATCCAGAACTTAATATTATTCTGGACTAAATTTTAAAATTGATATTTTAAAGTGAACATAAAAATTTATATGTAAAAATAACTTATAAGTACATTAAATAAGGAAGAACACCAAAAACCCTATCTCTCTAAATATGGACTATAAACAAAAGTAATTATAAAAAAAGAGTAAAAAATAAAAGGCAACTCGAATATGAAAACACTATTTTTCAATTATAAAATCTGACATTGCAGCCTATAATAATATATAATTATATAAGAATTAAAAAAATCAATTAAGAATTTCAAATTAAAATAGATCAATAGATGTAATTACAATCAATTAAAATTGCAAGTAAAACTTTTATGTTTGAAGTGAAGTGCTAAATTACCAAACTTAATAAATTAAACAATTAAAATTTATTCATCCTTTCAAAATGTAAAGGTATTATTAGTCAAAAGTTTCAATAATAAACTAAACTCAATTCAGCATAAATGTATTTGGCTGCAGTTGTTTCTTTGTCAGGCGCTCTAGCTCTCTTTAAAGAATTAGATGTTGATGATTCTTCTATCAAAAACTCCTTAAAATACTCAAATTTTATTTTCTAACTTGTCCTCTTAGTTAATATAACTAATAAATAAAATCTAAAAATTCACATAAAAATTTTATAAAAATATTGATAATTGTTACTATATTTTGTTTCTGTAAGTACTTTTTAATACTAGTGACGATGTTATATTACATTGACATATATTTTTTTTCAATTAGATATTTTTTAAAATAAATTAAAGTAGTAATGAAATTTTAGCTCCTAATGTTTTCAATCTATTCAATAAATATATGATTTAATCATTTTATAAAATAAGTCACTAATTTCAATTGAAAATAATATAATTGAATAAGGGACATGTTTGTAAATAAAATAAAAACTCTATTGTTATATAAAATTGATGAAAACATAAGGGTAATTGGGTTAGGGACATATTTGAATATAAAATAAAAACTCTATTGTTATACTAAATTGATGAAAATATAAGGGTAATTGAGTTAGGGACATATTGAAAATAAAATTAAAATTCTATTATTTTACTAAATTGATGAAAAATTAAGGGGCGTAAACGATTTTGTCTGGACTAAACCGGGCTATAATCCGGTCTAGCCCACGTGTAGGTCTGCCACTGTTTGAGCCTCTTTATGCGCATGCATTAGAGAGAAGATTAATTTTACGATCAAATACTCAAATACCTTAGGAAAGATTTTCTTTCAATTACTTAAAGACATGACGATCCGACCCAATTTAAATCTGCTTTAACCTAACAGAGATGGTACAAACATGGTTTGTTTCAAACCAGTGTGGGGAAAAGAATGAAACCCACCCTCATGTTATTTGATTAAACTAAATTGAAGCTCCTGATATTTCAAAATACATTCAAATTCTCTTGAGTGTAAAATTTTTAGCTGATTTTATTATTTTACCCTTAATGGTTGTTTGAGATTGGGGATATGAATACCTTTAATTGTTTAATTAAATGGATTTTTTAATCATAATTAATTTAAATTTAAATTTAAATTTATGGGGAAAAACAAGTAAATTGTCATATTTTCTATTAATTTTGAAAAATTAGAATTTATTAATAAATTGTTGGGAAAGGACCTCAGTAAAAACAAACTTCTTTCCCTTTTTATGCGATTAAAACTGGTTGTATACCACAAATAAATAGGCAAAAGAAACTAACATAATCTAAAGCAATATATAAAACATAAGAGATACAAATTTTTACGTGAAAAACCCAAAACAGAAAAAATCACAGAACCGTAATTTGATATAATCTTCCACTATATTAATAAGATTCCAACACAAATTCTTCTTTAGATAGCACTAGAGGCAAAACATCAAAAATCTAAATATTATTGACTTATGATAACAGCCTAATATATATTTCTTTAATAAGTGAGTACCTCAAATAACAACTAATGAGAGAATCAAGATCAATAGGAGTGTAAAGAACGATGCCAGGAACTTACTCTCCAAATTTGAGAGAAAATAGAGTTAAATTCACCTTTCAATCATCCATCAAAAATTAAAATTTTTATTCCCAAAACCAAAAGTTGCCACTGTCTCTCTCTCCCACTCTCGTTCTTTTTGCCACTGTTAATATTTTGTTGTCGCCTCCACTTATTTTTCCTTATATAATGTTTTCAAAACCTAATTTTAATGGAAAATTTCATCTAGCGTCTTCAAGTTTTCTTTAATTATTTAAATACCCAAACTTACAAAACTTTAGGCTTAAACCACCCAAATGAGATGGGCCCAACATATATATATATATATATATATATATATATATATATAGACACACACACGCATACATACATATCAAATATCCTCAATTTATTATTCTCCAAAAAAAGTATGAGTATATTTATTTCGCATTTAATTTTTCAATTAATTCTGGAAAATTTTTGAATTAATTGAAAAATTATGGCAATTCCCTTAATTTTTAATAATTTTACATTTAATTTGTTATTAATTATGATTAAAAATTGTTCAATTAATTAAATAATCAAAGATATTCTTACTCCTAACTTCAAACAACTACTAAGAGTAAAATAGTAAGATCAATAAAAAAAAAATTGATGTTCAGAAGAATTTAGATATGTTTAAAATATTAGAGGAGTTTAAATTAAATTAGTCAAATATTAAGAGATTTCGCTCTTTTCTCCGACCAATATATTAGTCATTGAGATAAACCCCGTCTTTTTCCCACCAGTATATTAGTGGCTGAGATTTTGGAGATCTCAATAACCTTATAATTGAGATGTCGCCACCAGCGAAGCTCCCGGTTGATAATTTCAGCCTTATTAGTTGACCTAATTAGTGAGTTAGGCATATTAATCCAATTGTTATTTAATTCACAATTCTACTCACAACCAACCAGTGTGCGTGCTCAGTAGTCAATCATCCATTATGTCATAGTTGAATATTACTGGATTAAATTAGGTGAAATAAAATGTAAAAAAAATATTGAAATAAATGGCCATACGCACTAATTAGCTAGTCCTGGTATTGGCCAGCAAACTAATCAAGTATACAATGGATAAAAATTTTTTCTTGAACAGATTCACCCAAATCTCATGAATGCAGGCAGAGAGCTCCGCGAGTTCTGCCCCACAGAGAAAGGAGCGATTATTTGGTACGATTACTGCCTTCTCATCAACTACTCAACCGAAGACCTTTTTTCAGTCAAATAGATAACAAGAATAAGTTCCCCACGTCTAACGTTGACCTTATAATTGATTATCCTCCAAATTTTTGTTCAATCAAATGATTAGGGAGCTGTTAAGTAAATTATATTACAAGGCTTATGCTAGTCCAAATTTGCATGCTGAAGGAGAGCAGGAACTTGGAGCATCAAAAACGTTATACGATATAACCCAAATTGATTATAAAATTTTCGTTCAATCAAAACGAAGTGGGAGAGCTGCTGGTTGGGGCTGTACTGTTAGATATGAGCTTTATCCCCTTCTAGCTTGATGTTTAAGCATAATGCATGGTTTCTATGCTTGAGGTTAGGGGTGGGCATGGGTTGGTTTGGGTTGGATTTTAAGTCAACTCAAACCATACTATAAAAATTTGGATCCAACCCAAACCAACCCAAATATTTTTAACTCAACCCAAACCAAATCATTTGGGTTTGGTTTGGGTTTGGTTTGAATTTTATTATCAAAATAATTTTTATTTTAATAAAATTTAATTATATCAAAATTATAATAATTATTAATTGTTATTAATTATTAAATTGATACTAAAATATAAAAAAATATAGTGGATAAAAATTATAAATTTTACAATAACTTAATCCTTAAATTAAAGAATACTAGAAAATCAAAATAAAGTTTAATCACAAAAATTATTATTTCTCAATAAATAAGAACGTATACTTTAATAATAAACTTTCACAAACATGACATTAACAATCTAATAATAAATTTTGCCACTTGTTATTTATTTAATTATGCAATATTTATTTTTATTTATCGTTTTGGTAGTTTTGCGTTATGTTGTCTACTTATATGTTTAATTTTAGGGAGATTGCCAGTTTCCCCCCTACAGTAATCAACATATATTATTTTTGTCCCTTTTGTTTTTATAATGGCCAAAAACCCCCCTAATAGTATAAGTTTACAATATTACCCTTATTTTCAACTACTCTTTTATTTATATTTATTATAAATTAAATAAATCACATGAATAGAAACTAAATAAAAAATAAAGCATTAAAAATAAGAAATATATGTTTTGATATGAACAAAAAAATTAATAATAAAATTTTTTTATACTTATTTATTTTGTGAAAATTTTCTTATAATAAATATATAAGAAAATTATTAGTCAAATGATAAAAAAATTATTATAAGAAAACTTGAATGACAAATAAAAATTTATTATTAGATAAATAATAAAAGATTTTACCTATACTTTTTACATTTAATTTTAAAATATTACAAAATGTTTATTATAAGAAAATGTTCACAAAATAAATAATTACAATAAAAAATTTTATTATAAATTTTTTTGCTCATATCAAAACATATATTTCTTGTTTTAATACTTAATTTTTTATTTAGTTTCTATTCATGTAATTTATTTAATTTACAATAAATGTAAATAAAAGAGTAGTTAAAAATAAGGGTAATATTATAAACTTATGTTGTCAGGGGGATTTTTGGCCATTTAAAAACAGAAATGGGGTAAATGGTATATGTTAATTACTGTAGGGGGGAAAGTGGCAATCCCCCTTAATTTTATTTACATTCTAATTTATATAGTGTGTATGCTTTATGTTCTAATTTCATTATATGGTAAGCAAAGTTTTGTACAGGGCCTAATATGGGCATTACATTCAATTATTGACCAAAATTTAGCCGCCATCTAGCATATCAGACCTAGTCCAAGCCGAGTTATTATTGATCACTAGTAGAGTCTCCTGCTCTTTCTATGATGATCTTTCCATGTGGGAGGAATTATTTTTGTAAATAAGAAAAAAAATTTATGTTATTTACAACAATATTTATTTAATTTAAATTTATTTTTATTGTTATTTTCATTTTCTAACTGTTGACAATTGATTACGCCGTAAAATATTTAATGGTGGCCTTTCACTTATTTGTGTTCATTTATTTTGTTTTCATTTATTTTATTTGAAAAATTTGAGTGTTGGGGTTTCGTTCATAACCTATGGGTAAACCATACCTAACCTATAATAAAATAATTTTTTATATAAAACCCACATTTAACCCATTTTCATGATTTACCCAACCCAAACCATTTAATTTAGTTTGGGTTTGGGTAAACCCATGGGTTGTGGGTTTATGCCCACCCCTACTTGAGGCATCTAAATTTTGTTGTACATATTAATGTTAATTAGAGCTAGTTAATTAAATAACGGTCTCCACAAGAGTCAAGACCAATAATCAGCGAGTCCAATTTTGATACTTCAGAGGGAAGTCTTTATTCATACAAACATGATACAAATATACAACTCTTGGTTAATATGAATTATAAAAAAATCCATATGATTATGCTTTTAATACTATATTTACAATATTTTCCCATATTGTTTTGCAAAGACTTGGTACAACAAGTGACTGTGAAAGCTTTATAGAAGGTCGACAATTATATTTTCAAAAGCTTTCCTAGTCTGATTTGTAGCCATTTGTTCCTTGTGACCGTTGCTCTTAGTTTTGCAATTGCTGCACATGATTTGCTTCTTGTAATTTATTTGATCCTTGTGACTATTGCTCTTGATTCTGCAATTGTTGTGCATGATTTTCTTGCTGTAATACAGGCTGATGGCTATCATCCTCCCCAAGCTGGCAAGTGGCATGGAATGAACTCTTAGCATGTTGCATAGAAAGATGAATTGATTTTTTGACAATGGCTTTGTTAATACATCAGCCATCTGATTCTTTGAGCTGATAAATCGAGTTGTTAACTGGCCTGCAACGACTTCTTCATGAACAAAATGATAGTCCAATTCTATTTGTCTTGTCCACGCATGAAAAACTAGATTTTTTGATAGATGAAGTGCACTTTGATTGTCACATAATAGTTGGGGAGGCTTGAATAATGGAATTTCCAATATCTTTGAAAAAATAGGTTAGCCATGTGATCTCTGCTGCTCCAGCTGCAAGAGCTCGATCTTCTACCTCTGCACTTGAATGAGAAACTATTGGTTACTTTTTGGATGTCCATGATACGCAATTTGCTCCCACATAAATACAATAGCCAATAGTGCGTCTTATAGTTTCAGTGCATCCTGCCCAATCTGCATCACAAAATCCAGATAAAGTTTATGAACTTTGAGATAAATATTTAAGACCTTGATTTATACCCCTTTTAAGGTAACGCAGTATGCATTTGACAGCCTTAAGGCCTGCTTCAGTTGGTGCTTGAAAGTGTTGGCACTTTATTGATACCATGGACAATATCTAGCCTTGTAAACGCTAGATATTGTAACGCTCCAACCAAACTTCTATAAGCTATAAGATCTACAAGCTTTGAGTCATTGTGTTGTGCTTGTGTTTGAATAGCCATTAGTGTAGGCATATAAGAGCAATCAAGCAATTGTGCTCGCTATAGTAGATTTTTTGTATGCTTAGATTGGGAAATGAACGCTCCATCATGAAACGGCTGAATTTCAAATCCAAGGAAGAACCGAAGCTGTCTTAGATCCTTGGGAGCAAATTCCTTGCTTAAAACTTTAATAAGACGTTTTATAATAGAGCCATTATTTAATGTCATCAACGTACACAAGCATTAGAGTTACAGAATTATGTTCATGCAAAATAAAAAATGAAGGATTAGCCTTACTACACTTAGAAGTTGAGTTTAAAAAGATATCGTGATAGACTTTCAAACCAACCACGTGGTGCTTGTTTTAGGCCATATAGAGACTTATTTAACTTACACATTATCTGAAAATTTTGTATCTGCAAAGCCAGGGGCTGTTCTATATAATATTGTTTCCATGATATTTCTATGCAGAAAGGCATTTTTCACTTCAAACTGTCTCATCACCCATTTTAAAGTTATGGCAGTAGAAAGAATGACCCGTTTAGTTTTTGCAAAAACTCCTGGAAAAAATGTTTCTTCAAAATCAAGTCCCGGTATTTGTGCATATCTTTGAGCTACCAACCTCGCTTTATAGCAATCAACTGTGTCATGTTCATTAAACTTGGTAAGAAACACCCATTTTGATCCTATAATATTTGCGCCTTTTGGTCTTTCAACAAGATTCCATGTTTTATCTTTCTGAAGGGCTTCAATTTCATCTTCCATAGCTGATTTCTAGTGGGTAATTTTTAAACCAAATTTCCATGTTGAGTGCCATTTGATCAGCAAGGTTTGGATTCTACCACCACTACCCTTCTTTTTCCCCTCGGGCTTAGGAAAGCTTGAGATTGGTTGAAAACATTCTTATGATCATGATTTTCAAGAGCCATTAATTAGGAACTGTTTAAAGGTAGGGTATGGTGGTTTTGTTAACATAGCCAAACGAAAATCCCGGTATTTTGCTCCAAGGCCTCTTACAAAATTAAAGACTTTATCTAGGTCGTCAACAGGCTTGTTGATGGCTGCAAGAGAGTCACACAAGTGGTTGAATTTTCTGTGTACTCTTCGACAGTTAGATTGTTCTTTTTCAATGATCAACAGCCTATCTCTGAGGTGTACTTCTTTTTCTTTGGTTGTCGGAAGTAACTGATCTTCTAGAGAGCCCCCTAATTTGTAGGCAGATTCAATTCCTATTATCGAGCTTAGAACTTCTTCTGTCATAATCCCTAACATCCAAAAAGTTAGCAAACCGTCATTAATTTTCCAAGTAGCAAATTCAAGATTTGCTATGTTTGTTCCATTGTAAGTTCGTTTGTCTACTGTTGGTTTGTGAGAATTAGTAATATGGTGAGTTAAGCCAAGACTTTGAATGAGAGGCAACACTTGGGACCTCTAGAGAAGAAAATTTGTTGAATTCAGTTTGATGGAAACAAGGCCTGAGCGTTGGTGAAAAACTTGGATGTTAAGGGTTAGCCCTTTTCGAAGAGATGACAAAGAAGAAGTTGCACCAGGAGCCATAATGTGCTCCGATACCATAAAAGAAAAAAAAAATGAATTGTAATTCTCAGATTGATAAAATTATTAATACAAACATGGTACTTATATACAACTCTTGGTTGATATGAATTATAAAAGAATCCCTATGATTATGCCTTTTAATACTATATTTACAATATTTTCTCATATGTATTTTACAAAGATTTGATAAAACATGTGACTATGAAAGCTTTATGGAAGGTTGACAATTTTTTTTGTCAAAAGCTTTCCCAGTCTGATTTGTAGCCTTTTGTTCCTTGTGATCGTTATTATTGGTTTTGCAATTCTGCACATGATTTGCTTGTTGTAATTTATCTGATCCTTGCTCTTGATTCTGCAATTGTTGTACATGATTTGCTTGCTGTAATTTAGGCTGATGTTTATCATTGCCCTCATGATTCATGGTTTTCAATTTTTAGTTGGAGTATAAAGTTAAAACATTTAGGAAGAGTTAAGAATTATGAATTTTGATTAGATGGACCGAGTGGGAGAATGTGAGATACATTTTGAGATTTTCGTGTTCTAAAATGACTCATCCAATAAAGTCAATAATTATTATTTTAGCTTCATTAATTATTATTTAGGGGGATTGCCACTTTTCCCCCTACAGTAATCAACATATACCATTTATCTTCATATTATTTTTATAATGGCTAAAAACTCCTTTAACAACATAAGTTTATAATATTACCCTTATTTTCAACCACTCTTTTATTTATATTTATTATAAATTAAATAAATTACATGAATAGAAACTAAATAAAAAATTAAGTATTAAAAATAAGAAATATATGTTTTGATATGAGCAAAAATATTAATAATAAAATTTTTTTCTTATAATTATTTATTTTATGAACATTTTCTTATAATAAACATTTTGTAATATTTTAAAATTAAATGTAAAAAGATAGGCAAAATATTTTATTATTTATCTTATAATAAATTTTTATTTGTCATTCAAGTTTTCTTATAATAATTTTTTTATCATTTTATAATAATTTTCTTATATATTTATTATAAGAAAATTTTCACAAAATGAATAAGTACAAGAAAAAAATTTTATTATTAATTTTTTTCTCATATCAAAACATATATTTCTTGTTTTTAATACTTAATTTTTTATTTAGTTTCTATTCATGTGATTTATTTAATTTATAATAAATATAAATAAAAGAGTAGTTGAAAATAAGGGTAATATTGTAAACTTATGTTATCAGGGAGGTTTTTGATCATTATAAAAACAGCAGGGGGAGAAATGGTATATGTTGATTACTGTAGGGGGAAAATTAGCAATCTCCCTTATTATTTATATTTTAGTTAATTTAAAATTTTTATCTTTATTTAAATTTCAAATTGAAAGCATTTTAAAGAGAAGTTATAATAAGCTTCACTATTCTTAAAATCTCTCAACATATTGGATAGTTAGTTAAAAAAAAAAATTGTGGTAGTTATCAGATATTAAGAGAATACGCCCTATCTCTTTCCCTTGATTGATATTCTTCTTGATGAGAGAAGAATATAACTAATTTTTAGAAAATTAAAATTAAGGGTTATGGTCTAACAACTTAAGCCCATGTATTCCATCCACTCACAGGAATAATGGTACAAACTAAAAAAATTCTAGTTAAAATACAAAATTCAATTTGAAATCTAGGAGAATCTGATAGCTATGGCTGGAGGTAAGCTCATTTGCTTTTGCTATGATTCAATGAAATAAAAAAGAAAAAAAAAGTTTCCATTTGGTAACATCAAAAAGTTTACATAATAAGCTGCTTAATATTTTATCTAGTTCCTCGTATAGGATTCAGACTTGTCTCATTTGGCCAAGTCCAAAATCGTGTAAACGGACTAGCCCTTTGCATGGGGATGTTTCAAGCTCAAGCTGTAAATCTTTTTTTATTGATGAAGATAAAGAGCTCTGCAAGCTCTGCTCTAAAGAGAAAGGAGCAATCATTTGGTTCCATTGTCATTACCGCCTTCTCAGGTACTCAAATGAAGACTTTTTTGGGGAAATAGCGGACGACAAGAATTAGGTACCATTTGAAATTGAGGTGCTATATCTTTTAAGTTATAGCTGATGTAAAAAAAAATTGTAACTATAAAAAAAAGTTAATAATATATAATAAATATAAAATTTAAATAATAATTTTAACAAAATTATTAAAAATATAATAAAATTTTCATTATACATGTGAAAAATCATATCAACATAGTTTACAAGTTACAGTAGGTAGTGTTTACCAAACACTTTAGTACTATAACTTTTAAGCTACATGTTGCGGACCGCCCAATTCCCTAGCCCAATTTGCTCACCAAGAGCCCAACACAAGGCCAAGAGTGCTAGCTTGGCCCAATTCCGGAAAGTTCTAGGCAACTCTAGCACATTGAGCTTAAATACTCTAAAATTCTCTATGCATTTCCAACACATGTAAATTCTAGATAGTTGGTAGATTTCTCTAGAATCTCTAGAGCTTGGCAAGCCTCCCCTATAAATATAGGATGGCATTAGGCATTTGTACACAACAACAAGCATTGAGCAAGCAACTCAAGCATTCTTGTAATCTCTCTTTTGTGCAATACAATTTCTCTTATTCGGCTCCATTGCTCTCTTCTTTAGTTCGAGAATCTCAAGGCTTACTTAGCAACATTCGGCAAAGTTGTCTAAGCGCCGCATGGGTTAGCTGAGCAAAACACTCATCCCGTGACAAGTGGTATTAGAGCTAAGGTTTGCACACACGCAAGTTAGCTCACGAAGCAATGGCCAACCCTTCGAACGTAGCACAAGAGGGTGTTGTTTGTGTGGATGTTCCACCGGAACCAAGCCGCGGCCGAGAGGGAGAACGCGCCCAAGGCAAGACTCGCGGCAAGTCCAAGGCCCCATCCGTGGATGCGTTGGAGCCTCATGTGACTACTCTCGAAATTGCGTTATCCATCGCTCAAGACAGCCTTGAGGGATTAGAGGAACGAGTGGAAGGTCTCGAGGGAGAGTACGCCGAGTTCACGGTGGCAACAAAGACCCTCATCCAAGAGCAAGCGAATACTCTTCGAGGTGAGTTTCGTTCTTTTCATGATGAGTTGCTCAAACTTCGTAGCTTTGTTCAAGATGAACTACGAGCTGTCTGTGCGGAAGTGGATGAAGTTCGCTCGGATTGGGCATGGCATAAGCGCACACTCTTCGCTAGTCCAGCTTCCGCAAGCACGGGTGATGCGCGCTGTTGAGTGTTAGAAAATATATATTTATAAAGGAAAAAATCGTCATTTTACACTACAAGTTTTACTAACACCCTTACTTTTATGTATTTAACCTTCTTTTGATTTAATTCCGTGTGTTTTATTTTAATTAAGTATTTTATGTATTTTAGGGGCATCATAGTCATTTCACAATAAACGAGAGATCAGAAGGCAAAACGGACATTACTTTTGAACTCAGGACAGTCGAAAACTTTAGGAAGAGCATAAAAGGAAAAATGACACTGTTCACATGTACGGTACTATTCACGTGTACGGTATTGTCTATGTTACTGTTCACGACACTGTTCACGACACTGTTCACGTAGAGGGATCGATGATGTGGTATTGACCGATGATGTGGCATTGACTGATGAGGTATCACGATCCTGTTGGACTAAAATTCTTATGTACTGTTGATGGTGACGTGGCAGTATATTAGTGGACCACAAATCTCGCATATGGTACATGCATCACACAGGATTATTTTCAACCAAACCGTGTTACTTTCAACCCGGGTCAAACCGTGTTACTGTTCATCCGTGTGGTCAAACTGCGTACTGTTGACTGATGATGTGGCGCAATCCTGAGCGTCAAAACTGTTTTTAATCCGATGGCCATAATTTACTCCATGTATCTACAAAAAGGGGGCCTCCCCCCTAATTTGATATCTCTGAATCCATTTTTGGGATCCATTTTCTGTAATTCCTTCTCCATCTTGTATTTTCTATGTATTTTAATAAATTCTCATTTTGCCCCTAGTTCAATTATGAGTAGCTAATTTTCTTTCAAGCTTGGGTTGAAGGTGAAGTCTCAACATGTGTCATGGGCTTTATTTGGTAAATTTATTTTCTTTTCTCCTCTAATTTTTGTGGATGATTTGACTTTTCGTCGACAAATAATAATAATCTTGTTTAGATACCGCATTGGTTACACCGGCTCTCTAATACAAGGTTATTATTATTTGGCACGATAAGTCCTTAGCACCATATTGATTAGAGTGTGGTTCATGAGGTGTGGATTCCCCCCTCATGATTTAATTGGTATTAATAAGGAATATTTAGCCCATGGTACATGTTGATATGGATCCAGATACCCAAGTACGTCATTTCAATAGAATTCTCTTCAATTTATTCTTGCCATTTCAATTCCAATTTTAGAATTTATTCTCGCCATTTTAATTTAAGTTTTAGCATATTCCAAATCATTTCCACCACAAATCCAATCACCCATTTACAAAATTAATTCTACACACAATTAAAATCCACCTCCTCATGGGATCGACACTCGTCACCATTAGTCTATACTACAATAGATTCGTGCAGTTGCAAGTACATTAAAATTTGCACAACATGTTTTTGGCTCTGTTGCCGGGGAGGTAAGTAATTTTAATTTGTAAAATTAATTTTTGTGAATAATTTCTTTTAATTGTTTTCTTATAATATTTTTTTAATTAAAAAAAGAAAAAAAGATATCTTATTAATTTCATTTTTAGTTAATTTCACGAATTTATTTTAGTGTGTTTTTATAAAAAGGTTGTAACAGCATAATAAGGTTAGTATCGTAATTTCTCCTTTTTTCTTTATTTTTATTCGTTTTGTTCCCATTTATTTTTGTTCCTTGCATGTATGGTCGTAGGTCATTATTTCCTAATCTTGAACCTATAGACATTGAGTTAGAAAAAACACTTCACACACACAGGCACGTTAAAAATAAATTTAGAATGGATTTACAAGCACCACAGGAGAGGCCATTTAAGGACTACTTCAGTCCCTTAGCTAATTTGAGCACATCATGCATAAGATACCCAAATGTAGCTGCTAGGAGTTTTGAACTAAAACATAGTGTGCTAAATTGTCTCCCCACATTTTATGGCCTAGAAAATGAGGACCCATATAATCATTTGAATGATTTTTATGCTATTTGTCAAACATTAAATATGAGAATTTTTCAGATGATGATGTTAAACTTAGACTATTCCCATTTTCTTTAAAGGATAGAGCTCGTTCATGGTTAAATACTTTACCTGCTAATAGCATCACATCATGGGAACAAATGGTTACAAAATTTTTGAATAAATATTTCCCAGTGCATAAAACCAATGCTATTCGCAGGAAAAGTTCAGAGTTTACACAGAGAGAAGACGAGCAATTTTTCGAAATATGGGAGCGATTCAATGGGCTACTCTTGAAGTGTCCACATCATAGGTATGAGAAATGACATCAATGCCAATACTTTTTGGAGGGATTATTGCCAAATGTGCAAGAATGGCTAATTGCAACAAGTGGAGGAGAGCTAATGTCAAAAAGTGTATCAGAGATTTGGGAATTCTTCCAGCGACAAGCAGATAATTCCCAACAACGGAGTCGATCACTTAGGAATACTAAAAGAATTAAAGGAGTGAATGAGGTTCACATTGGCGAGTCAACTTCGGGAATCAAAGAAGTTAAAGAGATGGTTGAAGGTCTTACTCGATAGATAGCATCGTTATCGACTGCTAAATCAACTGAACCACATGACCTTGACTCATACTCAGATCAAGCCAATGCCATAGGTGTAATGAGAAAACCATCAAATTACAACCCATACTCCAACACATATAATCCTGGATGGAGAGATCACCCCAATTTTTCATGGTCTCAAGGATTCCAATAGAATGGACCAGCAGCTCCAGCTCCACCAATGCAACAAATTTCTCAAATTCCTCAAGCCTCTCAACCCCCATTTAGACCATTCAATCATAACCAAAACTACTCTCAACCCAGACCATGGGAGGATGCATTCCAGAATTTCAAGAATGTTACTCACTCCACAATTGAGCAACAGAACCGCACCATTGATGGACTACGAAATGAGTTGAGAGCAGGTTTCAACTCACAAGCTCAATCAGTTTCAAGCCTCGAGAAGATGGTAGGACAACTTGCTTCTTCAATTCAGACCACAACTTGCTTCTTCAATTTAGACCTTGACAATGACTGTTGAGAAATGCAAGTTTCCAAGTCAACCAATGCCTAATCCTAAAGGAGAATTACATTCATGCTATTAAACAAGTTCTATTTTATGCCAAGTTTCTTAAAAACCTTTGTACTAAAAAGAGAAACATTCATGTTCAAAAAAAGGCATTTTTAACAGAAAACGTTAGTTCATCCTTCAACATAAAATTCCTGTAAAATGCAAAGCTCCAGGCTCCCCCATTATCTCATGTAGCATAGGGAACCACACAATTGAGAATGCTTTGTTGGATTTAGGAGCTAGTGTAAATCTGTTGCCTTACTCAGTATTTTTAAAACTTGGACTTGGAGAATTACACCCAACTCCAGTGGTGTTACAGCTTGCAGATCGATCCACGAAAATACCTCGTGGTATTGTGGAGGACGTGCTTATTCAGGTAGACAAGTTTTATTTTCCTGTTGATTTCATTGTAATTGACACTCAACCAATACATGATTCAAGGAAGCACATCCCCATTATTCTAGGCCGACCTTTCTTGGCAACTGCAAATGCTCACATTCAATGTAGGACTGGAAATATGCAGTTGTCCTTCGGCGACATGACTATGGAGCTGAACATCTTCAACATTGCCAAACAACCTCACAATGCAGATGATGGAATTGTTGATGTGGATTTTATAGAAACAATAGTTGATAATACTTTTCTTTCAAACCTTAGTGATGATCCTTTACAAACATGTTTAACTCACTTTGGTTTGGATTTTGATATTGACAGATCGGTCGATGAGGTCAACGCCCTACTTGACTCAGCACCATCCATGGACATTAATAAATGGAAGTCAAGAGTTGAACAACTAGCACCATTAGAAAAGAAACTCATCCCATCATCAGAATCACCACCGAAACTCGAGCTCAAACCATTACCTAACACTTTGGAATATGCATTTTTGGGAGAAGAAAGTACTCTACTGGTAATCATCTCATCATCCCTAAATGACGAAAAAAAAGGTAAGTTGTTGGATGTTTTAAAAGAGCACAAAGGAGCATTAGGATGGACTATAGCAGACATCAAAGGTATAAACCCAGTAGACTGCATGCATTATATTCACCTCGATGAAAATGCTAAATCTACTAGGTAAATGCAACGTCGGTTAAATCCTAATATGAAAGAAGTTGTTAGAACTGAAGTCCTTAAGCTATTAGATGTAGGTATCATTTACCCAATTTCTGATAGTTCATGGGTCAGTCCTGTACAAGTTGTCCCCAAAAAGTCAGGAGTCACAGTAGTTACCAATGCTGATAATGAATTGATACCCACTAGAGTAACTACAGGATGGCGTGTTTGCATTGATTATAGAAAGTTGAATTCTGTCACACGTAATGACCATTTTCCTTTACCATTTATCGATCAAATGCTTAATAGATTAGTAGGTCATGAATTTTATTGCTTTCTAGATGGCTACTCATGATATAATCAGATCCCCATAGCACAAAAAGATCAGGAGAAAACAACTTTCATTTGCCCTTTTGGCACATTTGCATATAGGAGAATGTCATTTGGATTATGTAATGCACCTGCTATATTTCAACGATGCATGTTAAGCATTTTTTCTGATATAGTTGAACGATTCCTTGAAGTCTTTATGGATGACTTTTTTTTTTTTGGTGACTCATTTTATCAATGTTTATATCATCTAACATTAGTTCTGCAACGATGTATCGAGAAGAACTTGGTCTTAAATTGGGAGAAATGCCATTTTATGGTAAAATAAGGTATTGTTCTCGGTCACATCATTTCGAGCAAATATATTGAGGTTGACAAAGCCAATGTGGATCTCATTTCTAATCTTCCTCCACCCAAAACAGTCAGAAAAGTAAGATCTTTCCTTGGGCATGCTGATTTCTATAGACGTTTCATTAAAGATTTTAGCAAAGTTTCTAGACCCTTATGCAATTTACTTGCTAAGGATGTACCTTTTATCTTTGATGACTCATGTCTTGTGGCATTTGAAAAACTAAAGCAGTTGTTGACATCATCACCCATCATTCAGCCCCCAAACTGGAGCTTACCATTTGAACTCATGTGTGATGCATCTGATTATGCAGTAGAAGCAGTATTAGGACAAAGAGTTGATCGAATTCCCCATGTTATTTACTATGCTAGTCTGACATTGAATGATGCACAGTTAAACTATTCAATTACTGAAAAAGAAATGCTAGCAGTAGTGTTTGCATTGGAAAAATTTCAATCTTATCTCATTAGTTGTAAAATAATTATATTCACAGATCATGCTGCTCTTAAATATCTTCTCACAAAGAAAGATGCAAAAGCTAGACTAATTCATTGGGTGTTACTTTTGCAGGAGTTCGACTTGAAATTTAAAGATAAGAAAGGCACAGAGAATATTGTGGCTGACCATCTCTCTCGTCTCTATTTTGACACAATTATGGAAACATTACCATTGAATGAGTCATTCCCAGATGAACAATTGATGAGTGTGGAAGTATTACTATGGTATGCTGACATCGTGAATTATCTTGTTACAGGTCAACTTCCAGAGCATTGGACCAAGCAAGACAAGGCTAAATTCTTTACAAAATAAAGAATTTCTTTTGGGATGACCCGTATTTATTCAAGTATTGTGCAGATCAAATTGTTAGACGATGTGTCCCAGAAAGTGAAATTCAGAATATTCTTTCATTCTGCCATGAACAAGCTTGTGGAGGCCATTTCAGCGCTAAGAAAACAGCGACTAAAGTTTTACAATGTGGTTTCTATTGGCCAACTATATTTCGAGACGCTTACACTTTCTGTTCTTCATGTGATAGGTGTCAATGAATGGGGAGCATTACACGAAGCAACATAATGCCACTAAATCCAATTTTAGTGGTTGAGATTTTTGATGTATGGGGTATCGACTTCATGGGTCCATTTCCCCCTTCTTTTGGCCATCAATACATATTGGTTGCTGTTGACTACTTATCGAAATGGGTAGAAGCAATTCCATGTAGAACCAATATCACAAGGTGGTGATAGGATTTTTGAAAAGCAACATTGTTTCACGCTTTGGATTCCCTCGAGCAATAATCAGTGATGGTGGTGCCTACTTTTGTAACAAAGCATTCAAAGCTCTTTTGATAAAGTATTCAATCACTCACAAAGTGGCAACCTCATATCATCCTCAAACCAGTGGCCAAGTTGAGATCTCCAATCGAGAAATAAAGCACATATTAGAAAAGACGGTGAGGCCGGACAGAAAAGATTGGTCATTAAGACTTGATGATGCATTATGGGCATATAGAATGGCTTTCAAGACCCCGATTGGGATGTCACCCTATAGGCTAGTGTATGGAAAAGCTTGCCACCTACCTGTGGAACTCGTGCATCGTGCGTACTGGGCCATCAAGAAATTCAACTTTGACATGCAGCAAGCCAGCTCAGAAAGACGATTACAACTGGCAGAATTTGAAGAAATTCGCAATGATGCATACGAAAATGCCAATATTTACAAGCAGCGAATGAAAGTCTTGCATGACCAGCAAATTATGAGAAAATCGTTCACTCCAGGTCAGAAAGTGCTTTTATTCAATTCTCGCATGCACCTATTCCCAGGTAAGTTACGCTCTCGATGGTCTGGTCCATTTATTGTTCATACTGTTTTTCCACATAGGGCAATTGAAATTAAGAACCCAAAGAACGGTGTCACGTTTAAAGTTAATGGTCAAAGATTAAAGCCATATCTAGAGTACCAACCACATGAAGAAGAAACCGAAATAAATTTGAGTGACCCACCAGATTTGAATTGATTTTTTTTCTTTTCGGTGATTTGATATTTTTTTCTTTCTTTATATTATTCTTTTGCTAATTGAAATTATTTTTGCATAAGTGTGTTTGTTTAACTATTAAGTTTTCTCTTATCATTTTTAATCATGAGTACCTTACTTAGACCGTTCCTCCTGAACATTCTTAAACCAATTCAACGTGTCAAAACTCATTTCAAAAGGCAGATTCAATTTTGTAAAACACATCGCATTTGGGCTCTACAGCCACCAGAGTTAGTAGCCTATGTTGAGGGTTTAGAAAGCCAATTCAGAGACATTGAGAGGAGTGTTTACGACATCCAGTTGGAGCTTGAGGTAAATTCAATAAGAGGACGATTTTAATTTTCTTTGTGTGTTTTAATTTGTTTTTCTATTTGTGTGCTTTAGTTTGTTACCCCGGTGAAGTAGCGGATAACGGTACTCCGTGACAATCAAGTCGTTTACTTCAGTTTCCCATAATAACTGATATTCTGAGGTAAAAGTATGGACATAAACGACATTCTAGCGAAGCTTTACAAGCGATTCCCTTCACTTCCTTAGAATGCCCTCCTTACGATTTATAAAGCTCGGTCCGAACGCATGCGATTACTCATGAGGAATAACATACCTGCTGACATTCGTTGGTTAATTGAAGCTAAAGTACGATCAGCAGGTGAGTTACCTCCAAAATTTATTGCATACATGCCTGGTTGTGGTAAAGGAAATTATGCAAGAAAACGACGAGCTCGAAGAATTTCTGTTGCTTGTCATAACTGTGCCAGAATGAGTTGCAATAAAAACCCATGTTCTTTAGGAATAATGTCTGATAACATGAAATATAAGATTCAATTCATTAGGGATGGCTTGAATAAGGAGTCATTGGATGATATTCTTTTGTCTCTTGAAACGCATCCCAGTGGATATGTGCAAGGAACGATTATCTAGTTATGGCCATTATTCCAGAAAGAGCATGCATGATATAGTCTCGGGAATCTGACTATAAACGACCATGTTTGCCAGTTTATAAGAAAACTGGATAAGAAGCCTATCCTCGACCCATAGAAGGCGTTCAAGCCGTTTTTGAACGTAAAACCAGAGGAAGATATAAGCCACAGTTGCAACTACCTGTAAATATCCTTTACTTTATTGTTATTTTATTTCACTATTGTTTTATTGTGTGCATTATTGTCTTTAATAATTTTATTACTGTTTGCTTTTTCCTTATTATTGTTTGCTTTTTCCTTTTTACTGTTTTCTTTTTGACTCGCGAGCCACGTGCTTTACGCGTTATTTGACACTGACATGTTACTTTATACACAACTGTGACCCACTGTCACCAAGACTCTTAAATGTGATTTTTTTTTGTCAAGTACTCACAAATTATTTTTTGAGAAGTATCCCAATTGCAGCTACTCCAAATAGACAATTCAAGAACATTTGTGTGCTTTCTGGATTTAACTATGGCAAACATAAAGAATTCGTTGAGGCAGCCATCGATCTTGGTCGAAGTATAGCAGAGAGAAAATTACACTTGGTGTATGGATGAGGTAACCGAGGGTTATCAAAAATGGTCTCAGAAGCAGCTTTTGTCAAAGGAAGTCAAGTGTTAGACAACATCCCAAGAGTACTAAAACCATTGGGCAGTTTGTCTGACTCATCAACTGGAGAAGAGTTAGTCGTCTCAGGTATGCAAAAAAGAATAACTGAAATGCTTAATCATGCTGATTCTTTTATTTTCCTTCCAGGAGATCTTGCAACACTAGAGGCACTTATCATACTAGCATCTTGGGCCCATCTGCACATCCACCAAAAACCCATCGGTTTGTTAAATGTCAAAAACTTTTATGATGGCTTTATCGCATTTCTTAACCATGCAATAAAAAACTATTTCATTCCCTCTAATGCGAAAAAACTCTTTATTTGTGCTCACACTGCTAATGAGCTACTTGATCTGTTACAAGCTTATAGACCGGAGCCAGACCCCTGGACATTTGTGTTAGAGCATCCAAATAATGATGGTAACAGTAGCCGCAGTAAGAAGTACAAATTATATTTAACTCTCCGCCTGTAAATATTTTCTTCTGTATTGCACCACCCAGGTGATGTCTTCTAAACTTTACTTCTTTCCTTTAAAACATTGAGGACAATGTTTCGTTCTAGTTGGGGGGAGGGAATAGTCGACAATTGTGGAATCTTGGTTAAGTTTTTACTATTTTTTCTTGTAGAAACTAACTGTTGCTAACGTTTTGTATTGAAGATGGCTGAATATAGAGTGTAGTGACTCTAGAAATGCATCTTCATCGTTTGAAAAAAAAAATAATAAAAAAAGTAAAAAATAAAAAAAAATTCAAACATTTTCTTTTTCTTTATTAAGTTTTTATGTTCATTTTTCTTCTTTCTCCTCTATAAATATACATTTTCAAACTTTTGAGCCTTTAAAAAAAAACTATTTTTTTTCTATCATTTTAAGTGTAACTTTTCTAATTAGTTTTTCTACATCATATTCACATTTCTGCATGCATATTTTCCTTTCATGGTTAGAATAGGTTGGGGGGTAGAATGTTGTTTAAAAAAAAAATTTGTGTGATTTGTTTTAACATTGGATGACATGATTAATTTTAAATTTTAGTATTTGTATTATCTTTGGTCTTAAGTGATGTTACGCTATGTTTGCTACTTTACATGTTGATGTCGGAGACAAATATGAGTTGCTTGAAGGAATGAACATGTCATAAATAAGTGCCAAGTGAGTTGTTGAGCCTATCATTTTCTTGGAAAGTAACCATTTTGCCCATTGTTTATACAGCTTAGCAGTTATTATTGTACACACGATCTCTAGATTTCTTTTGAGTTAACCCTTAAAAAAAATTGTAAAATTAAAAAAAAAGAAAAAAAAAGTGTGTTGCTACATATGGAAGCCCATCTAACTAGTAGATATGGAAGATTATTTAGAGCCCTAAAAGACGATGGAAATGCCATCTTTGATTGTTTGGGCTTTTCTAGCTATCCATTTTATCAAATATCCATAGTTAACCCTTTTGAGCCTTTAAAATATATATATATATATATATATATATAACTTTTCTTTGTCAAACTTATCATCTTGACCCACTCCGATTTGGAGTATTACCCAATATCTTACAAGTTCCATCACCTATTTATGTTTGAGAAAAATGTAAATAAATATTTTGTATAGTGAAGTTATGCCCAACAAAAGCAAAAAAAAAAAAATTTGTTGTTTAAAAAAAAAAATAACAATAATAGGTGAAATCCACCTTGCAAATTCCCTAAAAAAAAAAAATCTTCTGTATTTTTCTCAAACATACACTTTGTTTTCCTTATTTCTCTTCTTTGTTAGCCATGTCCTTAACCTACGTTATGTCCTAATAAAAGTCCTTCTTGATTTTAGGAAACTATAGTTTGAAGTAGAAGCTAGTTATATGGGCTAAAAAGATGTAGTAGTGCATAATAATAAAAAAAAAGAGATAAATAAAATGGGCTGACTAGCATTTTTGTTTGACTTGAGATCGTATTATTTCTAAGCTGAGGGCATATTTCTTTCATCTTGGTGAGAGTATGTAATATCACTTCTTTATTATTTTCTCTCAATTATCATTCATTAGAGTGACTATTTTTATTGGGTTTAATTTCTTTGTGAGAGTATCACTACTTCCAGTGAGATTTTGGGGTTTGACATGTCATTCTTGAAAGTAGCTATAACAAAGTCTACTTGGCTGATTTATGTGGATGGTTGATGTAGGTGTGATATTTCTTTAGACTGGAGATAATGCTTATACTTTTATTTGATTGCTATCATTAATTTGATTGAATAAACACGAATATTTCTAAAATTAAAAAAAAAAATCATTTTGGATTTGAATTTTGTTTTCGCTTTATTTGCTAGGGACTAGCAATAAGCTGGCTGGGGGGTGTGTTGAGTGTTAGAAAATGTATATTTATAAAGGAGAAAATCGTCATTTTACACTACAAGTTTTACTAACACCCTTACTTTTATGTATTTAACCTTCTTTTGATTTAATTATCTGTGTTTTATTTTAATTAAGTATTTTATGTATTTTAGGGGCATCATAGTCATTTCACAATAAACGAGAGATCAGACGGTAAAACGGACATCACTTTTGAACTCAGGACGGTCGAAAAACTTAGGAGGAGCATAAAAGTAAAAAATGGCTATGTTCACATATACGGTACTATTCGGCGTGTACATCAGCGTTCGCTCACATAGACGGATCGATGACGTGGCATTAACCGATGATGTGGCATTGACTGATGAGGTGTCACGATTTTGTTGGACTAAAATTCTTATGTACTGTTGATGGTGACGTGGCAGCATATTAGTGGACCAAAAATCTCGCATACGGTACATGCATCACACAGGATTATTTTCAACCAAACCACATTACTGTTCAACCCGGGTCAAACCGTGTTACTGTTCATCCGCGTGGTCAAACCGCATACTTTTGACTGATGATGTGGCGCAATCCTGAGCGTCCAAACTGTTTTTAATCTGATGGCCATAATTTACTCCATGTATCTATAAAAAGAGCCTCCTACAATTTGATATCTCGAATCTATTTTAGGATCCAGCCCTACGTAATTCCTTCTCCATCTTGTATTTTCTACGTATTTTAATAAATTTCTATTTTACCCCTGGTTCAATTATGAGTAGCTAATTTTCTTTCAAGCTTGGGTTGAAGGTGAAGTCTCAATATGTGTCATGGGCTTTATTTGGTAAATTTATTTTCTTTTCCCCTCTAATTTTTGTGGATGATTTGACTTTTCGTTGACAAATAATAATAATTTTGTCTAGATACCGCATTGGTTACACCGGCTCTCTAGTACAAGGTTATTATTATTTGGCACGATAAGCCCTTAGCACCATATTGATTAGAGTGTGGTTCATGAGGTGTGGATTCCCCCCTCATGATTTAATTGGTATTAATAAGGAATATTTAGCCCATTGTGCATGTTGATACGGATCCAGATACCCAAGTACGTCATTTCAATAGAATTCTCTTCAATTTATTCTCGCCATTTCAATTCCAATTTTAGAATTTATTCTCGCCATTTTAATTTAAGTTTTAGCATATTCCAAATCATTTCCACCACAAATCCAATCACCCATTTACAAAATTAATTCTACACACAATTAAAATCCACCTCCTCGTGGGATCGACACTCGTTACCATTAGTCTATACTATAATAGATTCGTGCGCTTGCGAGTACATTAAAATTTGCACAACACGCGCCGCATTGACGTGCCAAAGCCTGACACTTATGATGGCACGTGCAATGCCATAGTCGTGGATAACTTTCTATTTGGGCTGGATCAATACTTCAACGCCATGGGTGTCCGAGATGAGGCATCAAAAGTGGGCACTGCACCCACTTATCTTAGAGGCGCCGCACAACTATGGTGGCGTAGCAAGCATGGCAAGATGGGCAAGGGCATTTGCACCATCAACACTTGGGTTGACTTCAAGCAAGAACTCTGAAAGCAGTTCGCCCCAAATAATGCGGAGAAGGAAGCGCGAGCGCGCTTACGTCGCCTCAAGTAATCAGGTAGCATTCGAGACTACATCAATGAGTTCACTACCCTTATGTTGGAGATAAGCGACATGTCCGACAAGAATTCGCTCTTCTACTTCTAAGATGGCCTCAAGGATTGGGCCAAGACCGAGCTTGATAGGCGTGGTGTTCAAACACTTGACTACGCCATTGCCATTGCGAAATCGCTCACTGAATACTGTACCCAATCCAAAGACAAGAAGTCTAGCCAAGACAAAGGTGAGGGAGAGAGTCGCAAGGACAAGGGCAACAACCGCAAAGATTGGGGGCAGAAAAAGCCGCCTAGCAACAAGAGCGGGCAAGGAAAATCGGAGGGTAAGAAGGAGGCACCAAAGCCGTGAAGCCCATGCTTCATATGCAACGGTCCTCATTTGGTACGCGATTTTCTGGAGAAGAAATCGCTCAACGCTCTTGCTGCCCAACTAAAGAGCAACCCCACAATGTCCTCGGAGGAACCCCAACTCAGCATGAGTTCTCTCCAACGCCTTGGCGCACTCAATCGCCAACAGCCCACACTCGTCAAGAAAGGGCTCATGTATGTCAGTACAAAGATAAACGGTCAGTCCATTCGCATGCTGCTAGACAGGGGAGCAACGCACAATTTCGTGTCCGTAGACGAGGCTAAGCGCTTAGGCCTTAAGGCCACCAAGGAAGAAGGCACAATGAAGGCAGTAAACTCACCCGCCAAACTAATTACGGGAATTGCACAAGGCGTGCACTTAACACTTGGTACGTGGAGCGGAAAGTTTGATTTCTCCATCGTCCCCATGGATGATTTCAATATGATCCTCGGCATGGAATTCTTCGACCAAGTTCATGCCTTCCCGCTGCCCGCTGCGAACTCCCTAAGCATCCTCGACGGGAGTAAGGCATGCATGGTTCCCACGGAACGAGACAAGTCCGAGGAGAAGACACTCTCTGCCATGCAATTCAAAAGGGCTTTCAAGAAGGACCCAAATTTCTCGGTCTCCATTCGGGAATTAAACGAGGAAGGAAATAGCGGAACCTCGCCAAGCCAAGTCCCTCCGCGAATTCAAGCCGTCCTCAATGAGTACAAGGACGTGATGCCTCCAGAACTTCCAAAGAAGCTCCCACCTCGACGAGAGGTAGATCATGCGATCGAGCTGGAACAAGGCGCGAAGCCGCCAGCCTTGGCGCCTTACCATATGGCACCGCCCGAACTTGAGGAGTTGCGGAAACAACTCAAAAACTTGCTGGTCGCAGGCTACATTCGCCCCTCAAAGGCCCCATTCGGCGCACCGGTCCTCTTCCAAAGAAAAAAAAGATGGATCGCTGCGGATGTACATCGACTATAGGGCACTCAATAAGATCACCATTAAAAACAAGTATTTGATTCCCTTGATCGCGGACTTGTTTGATCAGCTTGGCAAAGTGCGGTACTTCACCAAACTTGACTTGCGCTCCGGGTACTACCAAGTGCGCATCGCCAAGGGAGACGAACCTAAGACGGCGTGCACAACAAGGTACGGGTCTTTCGAATTCTTTGTGATGCCTTTTGGCCTTACTAATGCACCCGCTACATTTTGCACACTCATGAACAAAGTACTCCAACCATTCCTCGACCGCTTCTGGGTCGTGTACTTGGATGATATCGTGGTGTATAGCACCACACTCGAGGAGTATGCCCAACATTTACGACAAGTCCTCCAAGTGCTTCGAGACAACGAGCTCTTCCTCAAATTGGAGAAATGCTCGTTTGCCCAACAAGAGGCGGAGTTCCTTGGCCACAAGATTGCGGGAGGGAAGCTCATGATGGAGAATGCCAAAGTGAAGGCCATCCTCGAATGGGAGCCTCCCTCGAAAGTGCCCGAGTTTCGCCCATTCCTTGGGTTGGTGAACTACTACCACCGCTTTATTAAGGGCTACTCAGCCAAGACGGCACCCTTGACGGATATACTCAAGAAAAACAAAACTTGGCATTGGTCTGAAGAGTGCCAATGCATATTCGAGGAGTTAAAAAGGGTAATTTTGGAGGAACTTGTCCTTACCCTTCCGGACCACACTAAACCCTTCGAAATCCAAACGGATGCCTCGGATTTCGCCATAAGAGAAGTCCTCATGCAAGAAGGCCACCCCATAGCATTCGAAAGTCGAAAGCTAAATGATACGGAACGCCGCTACACGGTGCAAGAAAAAGAGATGACAGTCATCATCTATTGTCTAAGAGTATGTCGATATTACTTGCTAGGCTCTCACTTCATGATCATGATAGACAACGTAGAGACAAGCTACTTTCAAACACAAAAGAAGTTGAGTTCGAAGCAAGCACAGTGGCAAGACTTTCTAGCGGAATTCGACGGCCGATACCAAACTGGAAAGCCAATGTGGGTGGATGCTCTAAGCCGCAAGGCCGAATTGGCGACACTAAGCATGAGCCAACTGAAGTCCGACCTTATCTCACGCATCAAGGAAGGCCTCTAACAAGATCCGCTAGTAAAGGATTTGCTGGAGAAGGTGCTCGAGGGAAAGACAAGACGTTTTTGGCAAGAGGAAGGCATCCTCCTCACTAAGGGAGATCGGCTGTTCGTGCCAAGGTGGGAAAATTTACGGAAGGAAGTAATCAAAGAGTGCCATGACTCCAAGTCGGCTGGTCACCCAGGAATCAAGCGCACCACCGCACTAGTTCAAGCCTCATACTTTTGGCCGCACATGAGGGACGACATCGAGGCATATGTGCGAACTTGTCTTGTGAGCCAACAAGACAAGGTGGATCATCAACTTCCAGCGGGATTGTTGGAGCCGCTACCACTAGCAACAAGGCCATAGGAAAGTGTCTCCATGGACTTTATCACATCACTGCCCAAGTCCGAAGGGTGCGACAGCATCATGGTCGTTGTCGACCGATACAGCAAGTATGCCACATTCATTGCCGCACCAGTCGATTGCAAAGTGGACGAGGCAGCTCGCCTATTCGTCAAGCACATTGTGAAGCTTTGGGGAGTTCCAAGGAGCATTGTAAGCGACCGAGACCCTTGGCTTATTGGGCGTTTCTGGACGGAACTCTTCAAGATGTTGGGGACTGATCTCAAGTTCTCTACAAGCTTCCACCCACAAACGGATGGGCAGACCGAGCGCATTAATGGCCTCCTCGAGATGTACTTGAGGCATTATGTGAGCGCTCATCAGCGGGATTGGGCGAAACTACTCGACATCGCCCAATTTTCTTATAACTTGCAGCGAAGTGAGGCTACGGGTAAGAGTCCGTTCGAGATCATCATGGGATTCCAGCCCATGACCCCCAACGCCATAGCCTCGACTTACGGAGGGAAAAGCCCGCGGCACACAAGCTCGATCGCGAATGGCATGAGGAAACGGATATCACGCAAGCCTACCTCTACAAAACCGCGAGGAAAATGAAGAAATGGGCGGATGCAAGGAGACGACATGTTGAGTATAAGGAAGGTGATTAAGTCATGATCAAGCTCCTACCCCAACAATTCAAGACGTTGCGCAAAGTCCACAGGGGGTTAGTGAGGCGCTACGAGGGACCCTTCCGAATTGTTCGACGTGTGGGCAACGTCTCGTATCAACTCCAACTTCCGCCAAGACTCAAGATCCATCCGGTCTTCCATGTGAGCCTTCTCAAGCCATATCACGAAGACATGGGAGACCCAAGTCGCGGAGAATTGAGGCGCGCCAGCACATAGCGAGTACTTGGTGAAGTGGAAAAACCTCCCCGAAAGCGAAGCCACTTGGGAACGTGAAGATGATTTGTGGCAATTCGCTGGACACATCCAGAATTTCAAGCACGAGAGCGCGACGAGGACTCCGCGAGCTTAGGTGGGGGAGGATGTTGCGGACCGCCCAATTCGCTAGCCCAATTTGCTCACCAAGAGCCCAACACAAGGCCAAGAGTGCTAGCTTGGCCCAATTCCGGAAAGTTCTAGGCAATTCTAGCACATTGAGCTTGTAAATACTCTAGAATTCTCTATGCATTTCCAGCATATGTAAATTCTAGATAGTTGGTAGATTTCTCTAGAATCTCTAGAGTTTGGCAAGCCTCCCCTATAAATATGGGATGACATTAGGCATTTATACACAACAACAAGCATTGAGCAAGCAACTCAAGCATTCTTGTAATCTCTCTTTTGTGCAATACAATTTCTCTTATTCGGCTCCATTGCTTTCTTCTCTAGTTCGAGAATCTCAAGGCTTACTTAGCAATATTCGGCAAAGTTGTCTAAGTGCCGCATGGGTTAGCTGTGCAAAACATTCATCCCATGACATACAACTACCCAATCTCAATCCCAAACGTACCCTAAGTTCTACATGAATAACTTAACAACGCTACTATTTATCCCAAGTCAAATCCCAAGTCAAGCCCCGAACGTTACCAATACGACACCGTTTTTATTAAGTTTAATTTTTTTTATTTTAAAGTTCAACTTTTGCACTTTTCATTTTTTTTTATCATCATCAAAACAACACCGTTTGATATGTTCTCATCCCTGTATCAGCCTCAACCCAAATTCAATTTGCTCAATCCATGACATCAAATTCTTGGACACATTCCTCCACGCCATGAACACTTGCCACGACCTTTTATAAAAAAAAAATCATCATCATCGTCTTCTTCTACTTCGCTTTCTTCATCAAGAAGTGATCTAATGAGGTTGGTTAGTACATAAGGGTGGAGATCGCAAAGAAAGAGGAATAGGATTTCAAGACCGTTGTGCCAAGATGGGAAGAGAGGCTTGGGTAGGTTTTCTTGGGTGGCCGCATTGTCAAATGCGTCGTAATAGGAAAAAAAATGGCTGAAGAGGAGGTCGACGTGAGAGTAAAGGAGGGTTTGCGAAGAAGATGAAGAAAGAGATTTGTGAATGAGAGGGAAGAGGGTTTTTTTGTAGAGTGTTGAACCAGTTTGTGTAGTAATCTTTGAGGCAAGTGTTTGCGATTTCTTGCGGGAGAAAAGAGAAACAAAAGATCTTGGCAGCTTTGAAGAAGATGATGATTTGAGCTTGATGTGAGCAAATTTGTTGTTTCATCTTAAGCAGCCAAAGAAAAAGAGACAGGAAAGGGGAAACGATGAAGGAAAAGGGAAATATTTCCATTACTTAAATGATATTGATTATAATCCATAGTAGTTCAATCAAAAAATTAAGGAGTTATTAAGTATATTATCTTACAAAGCATATGCCAATCCAAAACTATATGCCAAATGAGAATTAGAAATAAACATAATCACATATAAATTTTAAAAACCTAAGCATATATTTAAATAAATAAATATCTTAACAATCAATAATACATAATAAAATTGCTGAAAAGGTTAATTATCAAATAAATATATTAAACAAAAAGCATAAACGTTAAAGTAGAATGGAAGGAGATTAATTGAATAAAAGAATTTATTTCGTTGGGCAGGATATCATCCTTAAACTAGTATGCAAAATTAGCTACAAATAATTGAGTTGAGAATTAAAAAAATAGATAAAACTAATCATGAAAATAACCGAAGCAGTTGGAAATCTCCTTTCTCCAACCTGTGGCTGCTGCTATGCTTCAATTTCTCTCGGCCACTTCAAATCTCCAATCCCTGTCTTCGTGTGTCTTTTACAAGAGAAAAACTTGCATGGGGCCAGTGCTACGTGGCAGAGCAGTGAGTCCTAAAGTGAACGGTTATTAATGCAATTCAATTATTCCAAAGCTTATTTAATTTGATTCTTCATTGCCTCTCGCGCGTGGGTCTTGACTCTTGATGATTCGGCCTTTGTTTTATTTTATTTTTTTCTCTGAGTGTGCCAGTAATGATACTTGATTCCCTAAATTATCTCATCAACCTCCACTTTTTAATTTATTTTATTATTTTTTTAATTATTTTTACTAAAAAATATTATTTTTATTTTATCTCCCTCCCCCTCCCCCTTCTCTCTAGAATAACCATCGATCCCTACCAGCTATTTTCATCAATAAACAAGTTCATCATCACCGCCACAATTATCTACCTTCTTCACCATCAACAATATATAATGAGTCTCAATATTAGGTTTTGTTAATATTTTTTTTTGGTACAAAAACGAGCCTATCTAAAGGCTAAGCCAAAACAGTGCGAGGGTATGAAACCCCAGTACAATCATGCAGAAGCCATAAATCAGCCCCTGGAGGAGGAGAATTAAAAATGTGCAGACCAACAGGTAAGGATAGAGCAGAGTTTGCCAGGAAGTCAGCTGCAAAATTAGTTTCTCTGTAGGCATGTGAGCTCTGTGGTTATTGATGTATTGTTTTATAATTTTATGTGATAATCTAAAATTTTGTTTAATTTCAATTTAAAATTTGATTAGAAGTTAATATTTGATTTAAATTGTAAACTAATTGTTGAGTACATAAAGGCACCAGGTCGGCCATGCCTTTGAAGACTTATCGTTTTTAAGTGGTGTTTGAACAGGCAAACATAGTTTTTACCGAGTGAATGCAACCAGGGAAACATACCGACCAGAAGTATATGCCGAGCCGATACTCATCCCCAGGAAAGCGGGAACACGATCCCACAAACTCGCGGTAGTTGCGCTTCTCCCAGAACGGTTGAAGGACATGAGATCCACGTTTACCCAACAACACCAATGTATTAGAGCCCCATGAGGGGCTACCACCACCCGAGAAAGGAGGGATGAAACGGAAAACGTGGGACAAAGGCGGCCTATAAAAGAGAAAGACATCAGAAGAAGGGGACGGAAAAAAACCCGAGAGAGGAAAATGCCAAATTGCAAGTGCCATTTCCTACAAATTTCTAACAAACTTCTTAAATCCAAATTACACTGTTTTCCCAGTAAATACCTTGTGCTAACTTATCGGAGGGTTTACGCCAAAACCACCGGCGCGCCCTCGACCCATTTTGTGAACGCAGGTCTAGTGAAAGAAAGAAGGGTGATTCCAATGCAGTGGTTCGAGCAAACAATCGATAACATGAGCGTTGGTCAGTGTGCAGATTTAAATCAACACTAATTAAAAAAATAAGAGAAATGAGAAGTTAATATACTGAGAATTTAAGAGAGAGAAAAAAATATTTGTCGTTTATTTATTTCTAATTTTTCAATAAAGACAATTCTAGAACAAATAAAATTAATTAAAAAATTGCGGTTGATGAGATAATTGTGAGAATCAAATATTACCGCTCCTAATGTGCCGCGCCAATTTCAATTTCATGTGCAATTAGTCCAAAAGCCTTTATCTTTTTTTTTTTCTTCCCCCTCAAGACTGGCATCCTTCTAAATTTCTTATAAAACCCCTTATTAGAAATTAAAAATAACGACTAATTTAATAAGTATGCTGTTTCCCAATATGCCCATAAGTTGTGGATCAACTCAAAAAACCCCATGAGTTGCCGATTAGTTCAATTATTAAATTTAAAAATGGATCTCAGTTTTTATCTTAATAAATAAGATCTTTTTATTAATACAAGTGGATGTGGAAAGCAATGGATAATATAAGTTTAAGAAAGAAGTCACCAGATATTTCTTGTAAGCAAAGTATGATTTTTTTTCTTAATTTCTATTATTGATTTGGGGATTGAATCCAAACAGAATGGAGAAACTAATAAGAATGAAAGAGAATATAAGCAAATCCTAATCACACTGTAGTTTCATTCTCATACTCCGAATTCTTTTGTGTTTGTTCAAAAGAAAAGTTTTCATTGCACTTTAATTTGAGACTAGAGTGGGGAAAAACAAAAAAAAATGTTTATATATGCTAGTATAAATAATTTATAAGTTCAATTGGTTTTTCAGTCTGTTTGTTTAATTTCAATTAATTTAAGATGATAAATATTAGGATGGGTTATGTGAACTCAATAGTTTACTCTCTACACCTTTTTCTAATTAAGAATTTTATTATCTAAATAAGTTTTGAAAAAATTACTTAATTAACTCTTTTCTCTTCTCAATTTCTCATATTCTCATCAATTCATTCAAATATATTCTTTTAGTTGCAAATAATTGGGGTAAAAGCTCATTTAGTTCCTATATTTTAAGATTAGTATCCAATTAGTCCTTATATTTTTAAAAATACCTCGAAACATCCCTACCGTTAAAGTATTGATACCCCTACCGTTACTTTTTATTTCTTTTGGCTTACTTTTACAATATTACCTTTTTATAATAATTTTTTTATTTGGACATTAATAAAAAGAAAATAATTAAATTACCAATTTAACCCTAAAAAAATTATATTAATTTTTAATTGTCAAAAATTAAATTATTACTTTTTATTTCTTTTTGCTTACTTTTACAATATTACCCTTTTATAATAATTATTTTGTTTGGACATTAATAAAAAGAACATAATTAAATTACCAATTTAACCCTAAAAAATAAAAAATATATATTAATTTTTAATTGTCAAAAATTGTATGCAAACTACCAAGTGTGCAAATGGTGCAAAAATTAATATAATTTTTTTTATTTTCTAGGGTGAAATTGGTAATTTAATTATTTTCTTTTTATTAATGTCCAAAAAAAAATTATTATAAAAGGGTAATATTATAAAAGTAAGCCAAAAGAAATAAAAAGTAATGATAGGGGTATTAATACTTTAATGGCAGGGATGTTTCGAGGCATTTTTAAAAATATAGGGACTAAACGGACACTAATATTAAAATATAAGGACTAAATGAACTTTTACCCCAAATAATTGGTATCACTTACTAAGAATAACAAAACCCACTATTTAAAAATGAACATCAATAAAATTTTATTAGTCATGAAAGTTAATAAATATTAAAAAATTAATTTTTACCAAAAACAAAAGGTAATGAATACAAAGAAAAAAACTTCTTATTTATTGGAAGTATAATATATAGATCATGTATAATATATAGATCATGATAAATAAAGAAAGGGCAAAAAAAATTAATTCAAAAGAGAGTGAAATTGAGTGTTTAGTTAAAAGTGAGAATAGAGAAAGAATATGCAATTTTAAGGTAGAGAGAGAGAGTGATTAGTGAAATGTCATTTTGAGATGTTCAAATTTTAAGTTTTTAATAATGAATTTATTTTTTAAAATTGGTGTAGAGAGAAATTTGGTGGGTCAAAATAGCCCCACCCTAAATATTAATAACGAATTTTATAAGGACTTTTGTGGGTTGACAATCCCTCCACTCTTTTCTCAATTTAATTCCTTAATGTATGTCTACAACTTAAATTTCAATTTATCTCCCTATTAAAAAAAAGGAATTAAAATAATGAATAAAAGAAAATAATAAATACAAAATTGAGGGTAATATATATCAAGAAATTATGCTCAACATTTGATTTATTCAATATATCAGAGATCTTTTTATTCTGATTATAAGAAGTGTCTTGATGATACAATAATTGAAATTCAAAGTTATTATAAATTTTTTTAAGTCAAATATATGATTTTTTTTTGGTTAGGAGACTAATATGAACATTATTATTTTTATTAAAATTATAAAGAATTGTGTTAAGAAACTTATAAGAGATTTAAAAAAAAAAAATGGCTTCAAATAAAATTTTAAGGGTTACACAACAGCACAACACATTCTGGCCCTCTAATGGCTTAGAATCTGAATATACGGGCTCTCATGGCCCTAATTAAAATCGTGTCTGATGGTAATAATGGGAGTACAAGTCTGATGGAGCACGAATTGAGCATCCATAAGATTAATGTAAATCTTCTCTTTTTATATGGTTTGAGTCTTCGTATTTATTGGAGATAATTTTTTTCTAAATATTTGAAATGTAGATCCATACATTAGTGGGTTAATTTTTCCTAATATAAATAGTTGTACGTAGATTAAGCCTATTAACTCAATTATGTGGACAAGTTTGTAAATTTTTAATCGAGAATATTAATAGAATTATCATATAATTTTAAGTGTTTATTTGTTATGACTTATCTAATAGGTACAAGTGTTTATTTAATTTCATAAGTTCCTATCATAATTTTTGTTGTTGTTTGGTTGTCTTTTTTTTTTTAGAGCTTTTAGAGATTAAATAAACTATTTTGCCTCTATTAGTAAAAGCTTAAATTTTGGATTTTTAAGAGTAGATGTTGAATTTTTTTAAATATTAAAATATTTAAAATATCATCTACTTATTTGACAATCTTAATTTATTTTTTCATAATATAATTTAAAAAACTTGTTTATTAAAGTAATTTCATAAATTTTTAATAAAATCTCTTATCGACAATTAAACAATTAAAATTTTTTAGATAAAAGCTCTATTTGAGTATTTGTAAAAGTTTTACTATTAAAATTTTTAATTAAATAAATTTTATGTAAAAAGTTATGCCAAATGGAATCTAAAATAAAGTGAGAGAGAGAGAGAAAAAAAGGTTCGTTCTGAATTTCTAATACAAACAATAGACACCCAAAATGTGATGGGGCCGTGGAAACGGCCACACCGCTCACCTTAGCAAGCTTAGCTGGTCAACGCCAACCACCAACACCAATTCGTCATTATTTAATTTGTTCTGAAATTGAGCATTAAGTTGCACTCTTTAACAACTTTAGACTTGGAAATGGAGCGCAGGTACAACGAATCGAAAAGCACTTAAAATAACAAAGAGTCTTCATCAATAATAATAATAATAATAATAATCATAAATCTTTCATCCAATTATATAAAAACACGTAAATGGCGCTAGCTGTGATCGTGCATTCCTTAATTATTATCATTGCTAGCAGCTTCTTCAGAATGTTCCGCACTTGTTTATTCTGCCTATTTTGCTGTGAATGTGATGATGGTGGCTGGTGGGTTGGGATTCTTGGATTAGGTTCTTATTAGGTGAAACTTCCATGAAAGTGTCAGCCCTATCAGCTATCACAATCACATACTTGCCACAAACCACTCCCTAAGGTATATACGTTCTTTTGACATTTTTGAGTCAGCCCAATATGGAACAAGATAATAAATTAAAATTTGAATGCATTAAAGAAAAATGCTTGCTTTTACCATCGTTATAGATGTGTCTGAAACTAGAAAGCACTTGTAATGCTTTCAGAAAATACCCGTATGACGTACGTAACTAAATAATATAAAAACACCTGTGGAAGGAGGATGATGCAAATTCCCAAAACATGGTCAAATGATGTACATGGAGCCGAGTCAAGATGGGGATGCATAAACTCGATCACATGGAAGGCAAGATAATAGAAGAAATTAATTGTATATTATTCCAGGCAATAATTTGTTACGACATATTAAAGAAAAATAAATTTTTATTGACTCCCAAAATGAACAACCTGTCATTTGCCCAAGCCTTCCAAAGACTTGAACCAACTCCCACAGGGAAGCCATAACCTATCATTCCTTCATTTCATATCAAAATCACTTCTCCTCGTCTCTTCTGACTCATAAATATATATAGACACACACACCCACACCCACATCCTAATTCATATCACAAGACATTCTCTTCATCTGAACTTTGCCATAAGTACATTCCACATTGACTCTGTTTATTCTCCAAACATTTTTGCCTAATTTGAAGCCAGGAAAATGGCAGTGCTAAGAACATTCATATGCGTGGCCACTACAGCTATGCTCATTCAACTATCTATGGCAGCAAATTACACAGTTGGAGGTCCAAATGGTGGTTGGGATACGGCCACAGACCTGAGAACTTGGGCAACATCCCAAAAATTTCTTGTCGGTGATAATTTGAGTAAGTTATATATGCATACATATGGATCATGTTATATATGAATTTAAGATAAAGAGTATTGAAACTGACTTGCTGTTATCTGTAGTTTTCCAGTATCCATCAAGCCATGATGTGACCGAAGTTTTAAAGCCAGATTATGATTCCTGCCAGACAAGCAGCAAAATTCAGAGTTATACTGATGGCAACACAGTCATCCCACTCTCTTCTCCAGGCAAGAGATACTTCATCTGTGGAGCACCGGGACATTGTACTGTAGGAATGAAGGTGGAAATCGACACTCTCGCATCAACTTCCCCAGCACCAGCATCACCTTCAAAACCACCGCAAGCTTCCCTAGCAGCTCCCACACCACAAGCCTCTTCTAAGATCCCACCACCAGCTTCCCCAGCTCCAGAAACCTCACCATCACCAGCTTCCCCAGCTCCAGAAACTTCCTCTCCCTCACCTGAAGAATCACCAAAATCTGCTCCCACAGTGTCCCCTGCGTCTCCATCAAGTTCACCTTTGGGCAGTCCTCCACCTTCCCCTGATGTTCCTACAGCAGACTCTCCTTCAACTTCCCCTCCTCCAAGTGGTCTCTCGCAGCCACCCCAGCCATCATCAGCTGCCAAAGTTGTCTTCAAAACCATCATGGCAATGGGGTTCAGCTTTGGAATCATGATGCTTCTTGCCTTCTAAGGACAGAGTAAAACGTAAGTTGCATTTATTGAGTTATTTCTTTGAGCAAAGTTGCCTGTGTTTTCTTTCCAATTTTCTGATGTATGGTGAAATTTGAGAAACAGATTCTTGTCTTGTCAATAGCATTCGATGTTATGTTGCATGAAGTTCTAATTTTCAATGTTTCCTGCCAACGCTAAAGATACAGATGCCATGAACCAGTACCGTCGACTATGAATTAATGTTATAAATATATTACTATTGAAAGAATAAAAATTCGCGGAGGGTAATTTATTAATTGAGACATTCATCTATTGTATTTTATCTTCTTATCACGATCGACTATATGCATTCAAGAGCAATAATATCCGACAGAAATCAGGCCTACTAACGGTATAAAATGGACAGATAAAAGGGTGAGTAGTTTCTTCGGCTAATTTTATTCGTCATTTTTTTCAAGCTACGATGAGATAGTTGATCCGGCCTTTTGTGTACAAAAGCAAACAATTGGCACTCTTTGATCTCCAACTCAACCATCCAAACACAACTTCAGTGACCGCCAAAGGCATTAAATTTAAGGTTACATAGCAGAATGAGATTCAGCAAATAGAAGAACGTGTACTTTCATAATTTCAATATCAATCATCTAAATGCAACCATACAGGCAAAAATAATAATACTGTAAGTTTTGATCTCTATGAAGATTTCAACAAACCAGAACATTTCCAGAGTATAAAAAACCCCAAATTGGTCGTTTTTGAAAAATAGATCACAATCAGGGACGACAAGCAAAAGCTTTTGTCATGAACATGTACAACCTTGACTCAGCAAGTTATACCTTTAAGCACTTTCTATAGTTTACATACGAAAGCAGAAATCCATAGAGCTTGCCAGTTTCTAAATGGAATATATCCACATCATTAAGTTTTTCAGGTCTTCCAAAGCATTACATTACATAGTAGACAAAAAACAGATAAACGACCTTACAGCATAGGCATATTAATTAGATGTCCAAGTTAAGCAACCGGAGGACGAAGTACGTGATCCTGTGATGTATCAACAGCAGCAGGTGGCATGAATTGCCACATTGCAACGCCAGGGTAACCAATGAAAGGCACCAGCTTGTTACTAGCAACCTGGCTTTGGGCAGCAAATGCAGCCGACATTGAAGAGGGATGAGGCAAAAACCCTGATGGAGCACTCATCGCTTTGACTTGCTGTTGCAACTTCTCTTTATCAGCCTTTAGCCTCTGCTTCTCATCACGGAGCTCATTCTTCTCAGCCTATATTGATAAACAGCAACTAAGTTGCACATGGTCATCCAAACCCTACATAAACATCTCTACTTTTCGGATCAGGTATAATACAGCGAAATCTCCAAATAGATGCAGAAAATTTTAAAACATCTGATTAAAGGCAGGACGCACCTTCAATTCTTTAATCTTTTCTTGCAAATCCTCATTCGATTGCTTCAGTTTCTGGGCTTCAGTTCTTAACAGCTCCATCATTCGAACAGCATCGCTCAAAATAGTAGCCTTGTCCGTCTTGGGTGGTCTTCCAGGCTCCAGCATAGAACCCAATTCGAGAAACCTTCAGATCATGCCCGAATAAATGTGAGAATTTGAAGTCAGAAAACAGTTAATTAGGGAAGAAAAAGAATGATATCATGCCTCTCATTCAACCGATCCCTCCGCAACTTCTCACGGCATGCTTTGGAGCCAGATACACAGCATGATTCAGACCTCAACCTGTAAAATTATTTACAAATAAATGAAGGGACAAAGATTTGATTAAAAAAATCAAGAATAATCAAATTCCTTGAGATCTAAGCAATTACAGTTAAACTCAAAAAAAACTATTGTTAGTACAATCACAAACACTCATACATACGTAAATATGTACTCACACAGATTCACAAGTAAGTAGCACTGTAAGTAAGTAGTTCTATATCCATTTAAACAATTGTGCTTAAAGGTTAGCTTACTCTGAAACAGTTATATGTAATTCCATATAAAAAATACAGAAACTTGACTTGTTCCTTGTTAGTAGCCCAACTGGCATAAGCAGCCTCCATTAATGTCAATGGCATCTCCAAGACATCAAGGCTAACACTTATACAAATCTCATACTTCCCTAGCTAAATTATTTTCTCATTTCCACCGATCATCTGTCACAGTACACAAATTGTTAACCTCCATAATTCCATACTATCGATTTTACAGAACCCGTATTTGAAGCATGAACTACTTACTGCACTGTAAATAAAGTCAGCCTAGTCTGAAATATCAAACTGCACAAAGGGAGAGAGAGGAAGAGGTTTTTACCTTTTTCGGGAGCCAGCTTCAACTTCCTTTGGGCCATCTGAATCACCAAATGAGCAGTCAATCGTGATACTGGAAATCAACAGCACGTACAAATAAAGAATGAGAAAAAAAGAAAAAAAACACACAATTATTCTAGAAAACAAAAAATTACATGGTTTATTTTTTGTTCCTCCTCCCGGATGCTATAATGATCGAATTGCTATCCCTCTATCAAATCAAAAGTGCTCATTTTCACTTTTGCTAATTGTATGAAAAGTTAATTCTTCATCTCTAATATTCGTCAATTGTCCAACAAAACTAATAAGCATATACAATGAGAAAATATCTCTCAACGAATTATTGGACAACAAAAAAAAAAACCAGAAATTCAAGAATCAATATGTATTTTTATGTTCTGTTATTACTTTCTCAATAACCAAACAGAAAAACGAAGTTTCACCAAAAAAGGCTTAAGCTTACCTTGCAGCAGAGGACGCGTTAACGGCGGGGGCGCCCTGGGAAGGCCAGTCGAAGTTTCCGGCGATAGGAATGTCGTCGACTATGCTATAATCGATCAGCCAATCAGAGTTGTCAGATGACGCAATCTCCATTTCCTACTGCTTCTCTGCAAAATCACAGTTCGACTCAACTCAGCAGAGCCTCGTTTTGTTTTCTTTGTTTTGTTCGATGGATAATTAATTAATTTTAATTAATTAATAATTTTTATTTAAAAGTAAAAAGGGTCGGATAGTGATGGCAGCCATTGTGCGTGTGAGCGTGTTGCGTAAGAGTAAACGCTTTCTGTTTCTGTTGCTGTCATCGCTTCGCTTCTTCGTATTGATGCCTCTGTTTGGCGACTGGATTATGCTGATCAAGTTACCGGGGTTATCAACGGATTGAAAACGAGAGGAAGCGTTTTCTAGCTCAAGTTTGAGAGGGGAAAGCGACGTTTGTCCAAACACACAAGCGATTATGCAATACGAAGAAAATTTTGCACCAAATGAATAAGCACCAATGGTGACGTCAAGATTCCACCACCCCTTCTCATTCCCACACGAATCCCCCAATACAATCAATAAACTATACTAATATACTACTCTTTAGTGGGTAGTTGAATATACTAATTGAAATAATGAAAAGTAATCATGCAAATATGAATTCCAGTGACGATTTATTTTTATTAGGAAATGGTCAATCATTTTGAATTACGAATTGCAGTGCATTATTTAGTGGATGAGCACGAAAACGTCTGTTTTTCAGTTTGACTTAGACATTCCTAATATTTGTACCTTTTTTTTTTTAGTAATGATTGGGACCCGACATATATTTCCATATTATTTACTTGTGAATTTCATAACCGATAAAATTAATATTTTATTATCAATTACATGAATACCATATCAATTAAAATTTAAGTTGAGACTTGACTCTGTTTAGTATAAATTTTTAAATAAAAATTTATTTAAATAGAGTTTTGTTAGTAAAATTTTTACAAATAGAGCTTTCACTAAAAAAAAAATCTTAGGTGTTTAGTTATCAATAAAAATTTTTATTAAAAATTGTGAAACTACATTAATAGATAAAATTTTTGAAGTTATGTTATAAAAAAAATAAAATAAAATAATCAAATGAGTAAAGAATATTTTAGATATTTTAATATTTAAAAAAAATTTCAACATGTACTATCAAATGTCCAAAGTTTGAGTTTTGCCACTAAAAGCAAAATAACTTATTTAATTTTTAAAATCTCAATTAAAAAAATAACCAAATAACAATAAAAGATTTAAAAAGAGTTTATAGAATTAAATAAACACATATGATCATTAAATAAGCTATAGCACTCGATTCCTGCAATTTTTTCTTCAAAATATAATTTTAAACAGATTACCTAATAACGATTTTGTTGGGACCAATTGTTATTTAAGCACTTAGGTATCAATATAGGCTCTTCAGCATTAATAAAACATCAGATTGTATTAAAGTGATTGTTCTGTGGATCAAATTTGGGCCTGGCCCAGTCTAGACGCCTTGAATAAGACAGCATGAGCCCGGCTTAGGGTTCATGAGTTGACTTCCTAACACCCATTTAAAACTCTCATCAAATCCCATTTGTTATATTTATAACACTTACTTTTATTAAAATTATGAAAAAAGGGCGAATATTATAATAGAGTTAATTAAATTTTAAACATATTCTTTAATAGTAAAATTAGGTAATTTATTGCCTCAAAATTATTTTGGACATTTTAATTTAATTATATTCATAATTGTCTTTTTAAGTAATTCTTCTCATAATTGTAGACAAGGCATCCAAGAATGAGACTATTGGCACCCCAATAATTTCTTTTTTAAATTCCCTTTCTCCATCAAGATTCAAGAGCTACTTTAATTAAAAAATTATCATTTTCTAAATAGGTAATTTTTAAATACCTCCCTAAGGTTTGGCCTTACTACACTTTGAGAAAATCTATCCATATATTAACATATCACCCCAGACATATATAAGCATTATTAGAGTTTCGTTTGGTAGTTGAGGGCAATTACGTAGTTGTAGAAATTTACATTTTTTTAAATTATAAAAAACTGATGATTGATTAAAAAAATCATTGTGCAACCAAAATGCACAGTGACTGATAAATTTTTTCTCATTATAGTACCAACGTCTCCTATGCACAACAACATAAGCAAAATCATGCACATTAATAATTTACTACCCCTTTTAACTTTTCAAGTAAAAGTAGCTTAGCAAGCATGTCTCACGTTAATTCATCAACTAACTGTAGAACTTTAATTAATTAACTAATTAACTAATTAATCACTCAGTTAATTAATAATTAATTATCCACATCATCATTACCAATTTGGCACTCTTGCTTCCAGCTAGCAAGTTTCTATGGCCTTATAAGATTTTTGTGTAAGAGACTCACATAGAAACTCTCTCTCTCTCTCTCTCTCTCTCTCCGCTAGCAAGTGTGAGTTTTGGCTTTCATTACTTTCTTTCTCTCTTTCTCTTTTACTAAGCCATCAAGAACCTATGAATGGCCATGTCTATGTTGTTTCTTTCTCATTTGGAAAGCTCCTCTTGTGTGTTTTTGTTAATCATATTGTTGGGAAATAGACTACCACAAGTAGCTACAAATTAAGCGGAAACAAAACTTTTTTATCTCTTTGGGTGATTAAAATAAGATATATACCACAAATAAATAGGCAGAAGAATAAACCAACACAAATCAAAGTAAAAACCAACTACAAAAGATACAAATTTTTACGTGAAAAATCCAAATTGAGAAAAACCATGGACCGTAGTCTGATATAATCTTTCACTATATTAATGAGATTACAAAACGAAATCTTCTATAGATAATATTAAAAGTTAACAACATTAAGAATCTTAATATTCTTAGCTCACAATTACAGTCTAATAACCATCTCTCTAATAAGTGAGTATCTCAAATAATAGCTAACAAAAGAATAAAATAAAGATCAAGACTGGTAGGATTGTAGAGAGTGATGCCAGGAACTTACCCTCTAAATTTGAGAGAAAACGAAGTTAATTTCGTCTTCCAATCGTCCAATAAAAAATTGAAATCCTAGCCTCCAAATCTAATTTCACGTGACTGTTCTCTCTTGTCTTTTCTTCACTCGTCGTTTTGCGATATCACAAATTAGGTCAGCCGCTTGCCTTCTAAAGCCAAATTTCTTGGCAATTTTTATCCAAGTCCAAAGCTTAATGTTAATTACACATCAAGCAAGCCTTTTTAAACTTTGGGCTTTTGGGCCCCTAAATGAGATGGACCCAACAAATCTCTCCCTCCAGATCATTTGAGGGGCACTGCTAAGCCCTCTTTTTGCATACATCTTTTCAGCTTCTCCTTAGGTAATAGTTTTGTCATCATATTTGACCCATTCTTCTTTGTGTGAATCTTTTCAATCTTCAACTATTTCTTCTCAAGCACGTCTCGTATCCAATGATATCTCACATCAATATGCTTGGATTTCGAATGATATGTCGAATTCTTTGCTAAGTAAATAGCACTCTAACTGTCGCAGTACACAATAAAGTTATCTTACTTTTACACTCAACTCTTGTAGGAAATTCTTCATCTACAAGGTTTCTTTGCAACTTTCAATAATTACAATATACTTTACTTCTGTGGTAGATAAGGAAACACACTGCTAAAGTCTAGACTGCCATAAGACTGCTCCTCCTACAAAGGTGACCAGATATCCTGATAGAGATTTTCTGCAATCAACATCTCCTATCATATCTACATCCGTGTACACTTGTAACACATGTTTGTCACCACCAAAACATAAACATGTCTTGGAAGTGCCTCTAAGATATCTGAGAGTCTATTTTATCGTTGTCCAGAACTCTTTACCTAGATTAGAGAGAAACCGACTGACTACACCAACTGCATGAGTAATATCTAGTCTTGTACAAACCATGGCGTACATCAGACTACCAACTGCTGAAGCATAAGGAACTCCTCTCATCTCTTGTTTCTCTTCTCACTTGTAGAATAATGCTCGGAACTAAGCTTGAAATGGCCCGCAAGTGGATAACAAACAGATTTTTCCTTGCTCATGTTAAATCTTTCAAGAATCCTTTCAACATATGCTTCTTGAGATAATTATAATTTCCCAAATTTTCTATCACGGGAAATCTTCATGCTAAGATCTGTTTCGCTGGTCCCAAGTTCTTCATTGCAAAAGACTTGCTAAGATCTCTCTTTTTAGATTGTCAATCTTATTAACATCTTGGCCAACAATCAACATGTCATCCACATAAAGCAAAAGAATGATGAAATCATTATCACTAAACTTCTTCACAAAAACATAATGGTCGCACATAGTCTTGCTGAAACCATAAATCTCCATGAAAGAATCAAACTTCTTGTACCACTGCCTTGGTGCATGTTTCAACCTATACAAACTTTTCTTCAACTTGCACACAAGTTATTCTTTGCCTTTGACATTGAACCCTTCAAGTTGCTCCATGTATATTTTCTCCTCTAAGTCACCGTGTAAGCAAATTGTCTTTACATCAAGCTGTTCAATCTCCAAGTTCAAGCTAGTTGCTAATCTCAGAATAACCGAATAGAAGACATCTTCACCATAGGAGAAAATATTTCTTTAAAATCAACACCTTTCTTTTGACCAAAACCATTCACAAGTAATTTAGTCTTATACCGTTGTTGAGTTATTTTCAGTCTTCAACCTGTAAACCCATTTGTTTTTTAGTCTTCTCTTTCCCTTAGTCAACTTCTTTAAGTCATAAGTATGGTTCTCATTAAAAGATTTTATCTCCTCTTGCATGGCTTTAACTCATTCATTTTTATACTAGTAAGACATGGGTTCTTCAAAACATTCTGGCTCACCTCCATATGTAAGCATCACATATTCATGTGGAGGATATCTAATGGAAGGTCATCATTTTCTGGTGGATCTTCTCAATTTTGGCTCAACTGGTGGTGCTGATGGTTCTGGAGGTGCTTGGTTAACTGATTCTCTTACACTATCATTATTATCCTCTCCAACTCCCCCATGATCATCATGAACTATAGGTGGAGAAACTGAAGCTGGAATAATAGTAATCTCTGGGGATGACTGAGACTCATCACTATTCTTTACATCACCAACTATCTGATCTTAAAAAAACATAACATCTCTATTTCTGATCAATTTGCTTACTACTGAATCTCATAATCTTCACCTAAATTCTTTATGCCCATAGCCTAAGAAAATGTTTTCTTTGGCTTTACTATCAAGCTTTAATATTTTATCTTTAGGAATGTGAACATATGCTCTGCAGCTAAACACTCCTAAACGTTTATAAGAAACATCTTTCCCAATTCAAACTCTCTCAAGTAATTTGCCATTTAATAGAGCTGAAGAAAAAGGTTAATTAAGTAAACTGTAGTACGCATAGTTGACACGACTCAAAAGTGTATTGCTTCCAAGTATAAGAGTGTCTAGTTATAATATAACCCGGTGAGTTCAGGGTCGAACCACATGGAATTTTAAATCTAGTGGTCAATTTAAAACTAAGAAAATTAATTATAGGGAAAAGAAATTATTTGAAATCAATTTAAAAATATGCTAAGGTTCGGGATCCACTCTCTGTATTCAAAATATAATTTTAATACTCTCTCATTTATATTTTGCCTCACTTTTACCAGTTTATTATTATATCATTTAATTCTATGTGTGTGTTTAAATATGGAATAAAGTATCTAATGTGCCACACTATATTAATGTGTCGACATTATGTCAAAATATCATACAGATCCAAGAAAATCTATAAATTAACATGACATAAAAATAACTAGAAAAAAAATAAATTAAACTTAAGAACTCATTTGAGAAAATAATAAATTTAATAGTTTGAAACATTGAGCTTTACCCTTCAACTCAGTTTAATAAAATTAGCCACTCATATTGAAAGAAAACACAATACTATTTTAATTGATAAACTTTTTGAAATATGTTACAAAGAAAATTAATATAGACGGAAACAAAAAAAAAAAGAGAAGAAAGAAAGAAAGAAAGAAATTTTTCAGCTACACCCTTGACTATCACTCTCTATCAGAGCTCGGCTCCCCGGCTTCTGGCCTGCTCATTCGCTTGCATCCCTTTGCCTTTTATAAGTAAGATAATCATCTTATTTTCTTTTATTTTATTAATATTAATATTTTATTTTATTTTATTTTTATATTATATATACATATTGAATTGTGTGATGGATGGCCTCCTGACCATCGCCAACATGCTTGCCAATCTTTTTTTTTTAATAACATCTTGATTAATGAATTCTAAAATGCTCCAAATGTCCTTCTTTGTTCCTGCTTTCAACTCCAATTCCATCTTTATTCCTGAAAAAATATTTACAAGATAAAAATTAACATATTGCGAATTAATTTAACATAAAATATATTTGGGGAGTATTAAAATAATTTAGAAATAATGAGCGCATTAATTAACACAATAAGTGAAAAATTAATAATTTTATCCTTATTAAATGTACACTTTTTAGTATCAATCACACCCCCCAACCAGCTTATTGCTAGGCCTTAGTAATTTAAGCGATAAAAGTTTAGTAAAATTTCAAACTCAAATTGAATTTTTTTAAAAAAAATTGCGTTTACTTCTTTCATCAGATTAATGACAACAATCAAAGAAAAGTATAAGTATTATCTTCAACCTAAAGAAAATCACACCCGCACAAAAAAATTAAGTAAAATCATGTAAAATGATCAATTATCAGATCTACATTAATTAAGCTACTTTTAAGAATGATACATCAAACCCCAAAATCTCACGATTAAGAGTGACTCTGTCAAAAGAATATATACCCAAAATTAAATTGTCACTCTAAAAAAATGGTAGATTTCAGAGAATAATAAAATAATATCACAGCCTCTCACCAATATGAAAAAATAATGCCCACAGCTTAGAACTAAAATGATCTCAAGTCCAAGGAATTACTAGCAAAATTTATTTTTATTTTTATGCATCACCATATCTTTTAGTCCATATTACCAGCTTCACTTCAGATTATAGTTCCCTAAAATCAAGAAGGACTTTTATTAGGGCGTAACGTAGGCTAGGGTCATGACTAACAAAAAAAGGTAGTAAGAAAAACAAAAATATATGTTTTGAAAAATATGGAACTTTTTGAAGGTATCAATGTGCTTTTTTTTCGCTTGATTTTTTTTTGCTCTTTTTTTTCTTTTTTATTTTATTTTATTTATTTATATACATATCCTCTCTGTTTTTTATAGCACCATTATTAGGAATACATAGTCATTTCTATTTTCAAACATAATTGGGTGATAGAAAACATAAAACATAAGGTGATACTCCATATTGGAGTAGGAAAATATGATAGGTTACCAAAGAAATGTTTTTTTTTTTTTTTTTTAGGCTCAAAGGGGTTAACTATTGATATTTTATAATAGGGTTGGCTAGAAAGGCTCAAACGGATCAAAGATGACCTGTCATCTTTTAAAGTTCTAAATAATATTTCATATCCACTAGTTCAATGGATTTTTAGATGCGGCTGCACAAACTCTCTCTTTTTTTTAAAAGAAAATATTGAGATTTTGTACAATAAATTGTGAAGCTGTATAGGCAAATATGGTTACTCTCCAAGGATAATAGGCTCAAAAACTCGCTTGGACTTTTCATAACATGTACATTCCTCCAAATGACTTAATCAATTTTACTCATCAAATTTCTCAATTTACGTTTCAACATGCAAAGGGGAAAACATAGTGTAACATAACTAAAGGCTAAAGATAATACAAATACCAAAATTTGAAAATCATCATGTTATCCAATGTTTAAAGATCACACCGAAAAAAAAAACTTTTTTTTTAAGAAAACACTAAAAAATTGTGACTAATTGCAGAAACTTAAGAGAGATGATTAAGAGAAAAAAAAAAGAAAAAAACAGAAAACAAAAAGTTAGAAGACTTTTTTTTTAAACAAAACATTAAAATTAAGAAGATGCGTTTCTAGAAACACTACATTCTATAATCTGCCATTTTCAAATCAAATTTTTATCCAAAGTTAGTCTTTACAATAAAAATTAGTAAAAACATCATTAGGACTGGGACATTCTACAATTGTCAACTATTCCCTCCCTCCAACCTAAAGGAGACATTGTCCTCAATGTCTAAAGAAAGGAGTAGAGTTTAGAAGATATCACCTGGCCACTGTTGGAAATATTCACAAACGGAGATTTAAATCTAATTTACACTTTTTACGAGAGTTACTGCCATCGTCATCAGTTGCCCAATCCAACGCCAAAGTCATGGGATCTGGCTCTGGTTTGTAAGCTTGCAAAAGATCAAGTAATTCATTAGCAGTTGGAGTACAAATGAAGAGTTTTTTCACTGAGGATGGAATGAAATAATTTTATTGCATGATTAAGAAATGTTATTAAGTCATCATAAAAGTTATTAACATTTAACAAACCCATAGGTTTTTTATGGATATTTAAATTGGCCCAAGAAGCAAATGTAATTAGCGCCTCTAAAGTTGCAAGATCTCCTAACAAGAAAATGAAAGCGTCAGTATGATTTAACATTTCAGATATTCTTTCTTGCATACCTGAGACAACTAACTCTTCTTCAGTTGGTGGGTCTGGTAGACATCCTAAAGGTTTTAAAGCTTTTGGAATGATGCCTAGCACTTGGCTTCTTCGAACGAAAGCAGTTTTAGAGACACATTTTGATAACCCTCGGTCACCTCCTCTAGATACAAAATATAATTTTTTCTCTGCTATAGCACGACCAAGATCTATGGGTGCCTGAACGAATTCCTTATACTTTCCATAGCGAAATCTAAAAAGCACAAAAATGTTCTTTAGTTGTTTGCTTGAAGTTGCTGCCATTAGAAAAATTCTAAAAAAAAAACAATTTATGAGTGCTTGAAAAAGAGCTCCTATTTAAGGATCTTGGTGACAGACATAATGATATACATCTGTAAATGGGGTGGTGTGTTTGTCAAATGACGCGTGAAGCTTTTAGCTTAATAATTTAAAGGCAAAAGTGAAAAGAAAAAGCAAACAGTGATTAGATATAAAAAAAACACGCAATAATAATAATAATAATGCAAAAGATAAAATAACAGTAAAATAAAAGGATATTTACTGGTAATTGTAATTGTGGCTCACATCTTCCTCTAATTTTACGTCCAGTAACAGCTGGAACGCCCTCTATGGGTCAAGGATAAGCTTCATATCCAATTTTCTTATAAACTGGCAAACAAGGTCTTGTAGAGTCAGATTCCCAAGACTAAATTGTGCACTTTCCTTTTGAAACAACTTCCACAAATTTTGAATTTCACGTTGAACATATCCGCTCGGATGCATCTCAAGAGATTGTAAGATATCATTCAATGATTCTTTACTCATGTCATCCTTAGCGAATTTGATTTTATCTTCACGGTTTATAGAAATCATTCCCAAAGTTTTACAATGTGATTTTCTACAAGCAAGTCTTATACAGTTAAGACATTTAGAGCCAACTCGCTTAACTCTTCTTTTCTTAGTAAATGTACTTTTACCAAAACCAGGCATGTGGGAAATGAATGGATTAGAAAACTCACCTACCAGTCGGACCTTTGCTTCAATTAACCAGCGAATGTCAGCAGAAATCACATTAATCATTAACAAATGCAGTCGTTCACAACGAGTTTTGTAAACCTTCTTAAGAGCATTCCAGATATGATTTCAATCTTTGACCATTAACTTTAAATGTGATATCATCCTTTGGATTCTCGATTTCTACTATTCCATATGGATACACATTTTTTATAACAAATGGACCATTTCATTTTGACTTTAACTTCCCTGGAAATAAATGAAGACGAGAATTATAAAGCAACACTTTTTGACCAATTTCAAATGTTTTCTGAAAAATTCTTTTGTCATGAAAAAATTTGGTTCTTACCTTAATAATTCTAGAATTCTCAAATGCATCATTCCTTAATTCCTCAAGTTCATTTAATTGCAATTTACGCACATTACCAGCATCATCAAGATTTGAATTAAAAGCTTTAATGGCCCAAAATGATTTATCATAAACAAGCTGATAGGGTGACATTCCTAAAGATGTTTTAAAAGCAGTACGATACGCCCAAACTGCATCACTTAGTCGACGAGACTAATCTTTACGGTTTGGATTAACTGTCTTTTTTAAAATTTGTTTTATCTCCCCATTTGCTAATTCAACTTGACCACTTGTTTGAGAGTGATAAGGGGTAGTAACTTTATGTGTAATTTCATATTTCTTCATTGAGGACTCAAATGACTTATTACAAAAATGCTTACCTCCATCACTGATAATGGCTCGAGGTATTCCAAATCTGCTTAAAAGATTTTCTTTTAAAAAGCATATCACTATCTTGTGATCATTGTGCCGACAACGAATCGCCTCGATCCATTTTGAAACATAATCAACAACAACCAAAATGTATACAAATCCAAATTATGACGGAAAAGGCCCATAAAATGAATTCCTCAACAATAAAATATTTCAATTACAAGGATGGGGTTTAAAGGCATCATGTTTTACTTTGAAATAGACCCTACCATTTGACAATTCTTACACACTTTACAGAATGCATGTGAATTTTTAAATAATGTAGGCAAATAAAATCCACACTGCAATATTTTTGCAACTGTCTTTTTTGAAGAAAAATGGCTACCGCATGTTTCAGAATGACAAAATTGAATTACCCTACTTACCTCGTCGTCTGGTATGCATCTTTGAAAATTTTGATCAGAGCAGTACTTGAACAGATATAGATCATCCCAGTAAAAACTTTTCACTTCTGTTAAGAATTTCTTCTTTTCCTGGGAACTCCAGTCACATGCATTTCTTCTGTTGCAAGATAATTAACAATATTAGCATACTAAGACATTTTGTTTATAGAAAATAAAAATTTATCAGGGAAATAATCATTGATGGGTGTTGTTTCAATTGAAGACTCATTCGTAAGTCTTGAAAGATGATTTGCAACAACATTTTTAGTGCCCTTTTTGTCCTTGATTGTCAAGTTAAATTCTTGAAGTAGCAAAATCCATCGTATCAACCTTGGTTTGGCATCCTGTTTTGACATTAAATATCTCACAGTAGCATGATCAGAATAAACAATAGTGGATGAACCAATTAAATACGAACGAAATTTATCCAAGGTAAATATTACAGCAAGTAGTTCTTTCTCAGTTGTAGTGTAATTCATTTGAGCACTATTCAAAGTTCTACTTGCATAATAGATGACAAATGGCTTACCTTCCTTTCTTTGACCCAGAACAGCGCCAACGGCATAATCACTAACATCACACATTAGCTCAAAAGGTAAAGGCCAATCAGGGGGTTGCATTATTGGTGCTAATGTCAAAAAAGTAGTTATTTTTTTTAAAAGCATGTTGCCTATCTTTAGTCCATTCACAAGGTGTGTCTTTTATTAGGAGGTTATAAGTGGTCTAGATATGACACTAAAGTCTTTTATAAATCTCTTATAAAATCCTGCATGTCATAAAAAGGAACAGACTTCTCTAATTGTCTTTGGTGAGGGTAATTTTGAAATGACTTCAACTTTGACTTTATTAACTTCAATGCCTTTTGAAGACATAACATGGCCTAAGACAATTCCAGAAGTGGTCATGAAATGACATTTTTTTCAATTTAAAACTAGCCTTTTTTCTTTGCACATTTCCAAAACTCTTTCTAGATTATCAAGACATGTATCAAAAGAATTACCAAATACAGTTAAATCATCCATAAAAACCTGACAATTTTTAACCATGTCACTAAAAATGCTTAGCGTGCACCTTTGAAATGTTGCAGGAGCATTACGGAGTCCAAAGGGCATTCTTCTAAATGCAAATGTTCTAAATGGGCATGTGAATGTTGTCTTTTCTTGGTCTTCTAAGGCTATAAGGATTTGATAATAGCCAGAGTAGCCATTAAGAAAGCAGTAGTAGGGATGTCCAGCTACTCTTTCGAGAATTTGGTCTAGAAATATAAGGAAAAATGATCTTTTCTAGTGGCATCATTTAATTTTATGTAATCAATGCACATACGCCAACTAGATGGAATTCGCGTTGGGATTGGTTCACCTTTTTCATTTTTTACAACGATTATTCCAAATTTCTTTGGCACTACTTGTGTTGGACTTACCAATTTACTATCAGAGATATGATAGATAATTCTTACATCTAATAGTTTCAGGACCTCATTTTTTATCACTTCTTTCATATGAGGGTTTAGTCTTCTTTGTGGTTGACGGGTTGTTTTGGCATTTTCCTCTAAGTGTATTCGGTGTGTGCAAATTAAAATATATAACAACTTACCTTCTTAATCATGTGTGAGCTGGGAAGAAATTACCATCGGATATGTCTGCTGCTCTCCAAGATAGGCATACTTCGATTCTTCTGGTACGAGTTTTAATTCGAGCTCTGATGCTTCTTCTTCGTTTGGTTCTTCAGGTTGTATTGTATCTTCAAAGTTCGATTGGTCATCGTCACCTGTAAGTACCTACATAGAATCAAGTGTAGAACATATGTTAGCAGTATCACAATTTAATTCTTTACTTGATTCAAACGAACCAGCAAAATAAATTTCCACAGAGTTTGTAAAATTTTCATCTTGAATGTGTTCCTCAATGATTGGTTCGATGAGATCAATCTCCTCATTCTCATTATCATCATCTTCTTGGTGGTGGGGTTGTTTACACATGTTGAACACATTGAGTTCCAATGTCATATTGCCGAAAGATAAATTCATTACTCCATTCCTGCAATTAATCAAAGCATTAACAATAGCTAAAAATAGTCGACCCAATATAACAGGAATTTGTTTGCATTTATTAGCAATTGGTTCTGTTTCCAAAATAATAAAATTCACAGGGTATATGAATTTATCGACTCGGACTAATATATATTCAATTATTCCTCTTGGAACTTTAATTGATCTATCAACAAGTAAAAGAGTTGTAGAAGTTGGTTTTAACTCACCAAGATTAAGTTCTTGGTACACTGAGTAAGGAATCAAATTAACACTGGCACCAAGATCAAGTAGAGCATGTCCACTTTTATGATCCCCAATAATGCAAGAAATAGTTGGACAACCAGGATCCTTATATTTCGAAGCACTATTGGTTGAGAGAATGGAACTTACCTGTTCTGCCAGAAAAAATTTCTTTTGCACTTTATGTTTCCTTTTCATCGTGCACAGATCTTTTAGAAATTTAGCATAAGAAGGTATTTGTTTAATGGCATCCAGCAAAAGAATATTGACATTCACTTGTTTAAAAACTTCATAAATTTCTGGACTGTGGTTTGATTTCTTTAGTTTGATTAGTGCTTGAGGAAATAGGGGTACATGAAGAAAGTTGGTTATTTCTTCATGGGTTAAAGGTTCGACAGACTCTTCCCTATTTTCTTAAATTGAATCTTTACTAGTTTCACGAGGGTCCACAATGTGTTTTTCGACCACTTTACCACCACGAAGGGTTATAACCGATTTGACTTGACTCATATTTTGGTTTCCTAAATTTCCCATTTGAGGATGTTGTTGACTCTTAGGGTTTAGTTCAGGTTGAGTATGAAACTTTCCTTTTTCATGCATGGTTAGAGCAGATGTAAGTTTGGAGATAATTTATGTTAAATTGGTTAAGGTTTGCATCGTTTGGTTATTGATCGACTCTTGTTTTTCAATAAACAAATTTAATGCGTCTTCCAGAGTTTTTCTTGGTGGTGGGACATACGGTGGGTAACTCTGGGAGTTTTGAAAATTTTGACGTGAAGGAACTGGTTGTGAAGGTTGTGTATAATTGTCATTTCTCCAACCAGAGTTGTAAGTTTGGGAGTATGGATTTGGATTTGGCCTTTTGAAATTTTCAATGACATTTACTTGTTCGTACAAACTTTCTCTCAAAGTTGGTAAGGTTGGACAGTCCTGTGTAGAATGGTCAGTAGAATCGCAAACATAATATGAAATATTTTGAAAATACTTTACATGATCATTCTTTTTCAACTCTAATGCTTCGACTTTTCTAGCTAAGGATGCAAATTTGGCTTGAAAATTATGGTCTTCCCTAAGGTTATGCATGCCTCCACCAGATGAAGATGGCTGGGGTTTACTTGATGACTCATAAGACCCAACTGTATCTCAGTGTTGTGCATTCTCTGCTATATAGTCAAGATAATCTAATGCATTTTCAGGACTTTTATCCCTAAACTCACCATTACACATCATTTCAACGACTTGTCTACCTTGGAATGTTAACCCCTCGTAGAAATAAGACACCAATCTCTATGTTTCAAAATCGTAGTGTGGGCAAATGTTAAGTAGTTCTTAAACCTATTCCAACATTGGTAGAGGGTTTCTCTTGGTTTTTGAGTGAAAGTGGTGATTTGTCTTTTAAAAGAATTTGTTCTGTGGGGTGGGAAGAATTTTTTTAAAAATTGTACTTGCATTTCATCCCAAGTTCTGATGGATCATGACCTAAGATTTTGTAGCCAAGTTTTACCTTTATCCTTTAGTGAGAAAGGAAAAAACTTAAGCCTGATTATATTCATACTACAATTTTGATAAGTACATGTGTTACAGACTTTCTCAAATTCCCTTAAATGCAAATATGGATTTTCAGACTCAAAACCATGAAAAGCAAGAAGAAGTTGAATAATACCATGTTTGAAATTAAAACATGATACATCAGAAGGGGAAACTATCCATGATGGTGACCCTATTCTAGTAGGATGCATGAAGTCTCTAAGGGTCTTAGGCTGTTCACGAAGATTTTGCAAGGTTTGGTCATTTTCGTGCTCCGAAAAATTTTCAACTCCTATGTCAGCCATATCTAAGGGTGGTAAAGGTGATATTCTAATTAATCTACCACTATTTGTACGAGACCAACGACACATGCAATGTTAATGATGTGTGCTAAACCAATAATGTAGAAAATGCTAAATGAAAATTGCAGAAAATAAAAATAAATTGGAAATTAAATAAGCAAAAATACGAAATAAAAATAAGCAAACTGAAAATAAATAAAATAAATAAATTAGGCGGTGAAACCAATCATAAACAAAGAAATTAAAAGAAATAGTTTAGGCAATATTTTAAAACCAGCCATATAATAAAACATCAAATTAAATAAATTAATGTACAAGAATAAATAAACTAAAATTAAAATGCTAGGCGGTAGAACCGACCATATAAAAAAAAATACATAAATTAACAAAATTTAAATAACAGCCAGACGGTAGAACCCATCATTTAAAATAAATGCGGAAAGTAAATTGCAGAAATTTAAAGAAATAAATTCGATTTGGGGACTAATTTGTAATTGTTTCTGGGCTAAAATGAGGGTTCTCATAAATGTTATGGATAATGTTAAAGTTTAAAAAGCGGAGGGGTGCTAACTGAAGTTTTGCAAAAGGAAAATAAAATAGAATCGATAGTAACAAAAAAAAATAAAATAAAATAAAGACAAACTAACACACAATTTAGAAAATTTCTCGGCAACGACGCCAAAAACTTGACACGACTCAAAAGTGTATTACTTTCAAGTATAAGAGTGTCGAATTTATAATATAAAGAATTGAAGGGAATTTTAAATCTAGTAGTCAATTTAAAACTAAGAAAATTAATTGTGGGGAAAAGAAATTATTTGAAATCAATTTAAAAATATGCTAAGGTTCAGGATCCACTCTCTGTATTCAAAATATAATTTTAATACTCTCTCATTTATATTTTGCCTTACTTTTACCAATTAATTATTATATTATTTAATTCTATGCGTATGGATAAATATGGAATAAAGTATCTAATGTGCCATACTATATTAATGTGTGGACATTATGTCAAAATACCATACCAAGAAAATCTATAAATTAACATGATATAAAAATAACTAGAAATGAATAAATTAAACTTAAAAACTCATTTGAGAAAATAATAAATTTAATAGTTTGAAACATTGAGTTTCACCATTCACCTCAGTTTAATAAAATTAGCCACTCATATTTAAAGAAAACACAACACTATTTTAATTGATAAACTTTTTGAAATATGTTACAAGGAAAATTGATACAGACAGAAACCAAAATAAAGAGAAGAAATAAAGAAAGAAAGAAATTCTTCAGCTACACCCTTGACTATCACTCTCTCTCATAACTTGGCTCCCTAGCTTCTGGCCTGTTTATTCGCTTGCATCCCCTTGCCTTTTATAGACCAGAGAATCATCTTCTTTTCTTTTATGTTATTAATATTAATATTTTTTTTATTTTTATATTATATATACATATTGAATTGTGTGATAGTCAGGAGGCCAACATGCTTACCAATCTTTTTTTATTTTTATTTTTTTAACAACATCTCATCGATTGATGAATTCTAAATTGCTCCAAATGTCCTTTATTCTTGCTTTCAACTCCAATTCCATCTTTATTCCTGAAAAAATATTTATAAGATAAAAATTAACATATTACGAATTAATTTAACATAAAATATATTTGGGGAGTATTAAAATAATTTAGAAATAATGAGCGCATTAATCGACACAATAAGTGAAAAACTAATAATTTTATCCTTATTAAATGTACATTTTTTAGTGTCAATCAATAGCCTCTGCTCAGAAAGATTTAGGACGCTTGACATCAGAAAGCATACACCTGACCCTCTCTTCAATTATTCTATTCATCTTTTCTACAACACCATTCTACTGAGGGTTTTTGGTACAGTCTTCTCAAGTCTTATTCCATGGAATCTACAATATTGCTCAAATGGCCATTTGTACTAGGGATGGCAAAATAATCCGGACCCGGATCGGACCCGAATGAACCCAGATGATCCGGGCTAGGTTTAACCCGTACCGTATTTAAATAATATGCGGGTTTGGTATTAATTTTTTAAAACCCGGACATATCCGGGTCTGATTCCGGGTTCAGCTGAACCCGTATATTCAAAACCCGGACCCGGATATATTTATATTTAATATAAATATTAAAAAAATCTATGGAAAAAGAACAAAACACTAGTTTGCACTTTTGGCTTTTAACTCAGCATGGCCGCCGCCATTTCATCTCTTTTTCATCTCCCAAAAATTCATTAATTCACAGCCACCACCATTTCCTCTCCTTTTCATCTCCCAAACTCACCAATTTAAATCATCATCATCAAATCGTCATCAATCATCTTCATCATCAAAGGCTTGAATTCTCAGTAGCTCCTAAACTCATTCACGGTCACGACTGGTGGTAGAATATCACGCACACGAAGTGACAAATTGGGATTCATGGACGTAGACGAAGCAATGACCAACTGTACAAATTTACTGGATTTTTATTCCCTATCGCCATTTGTGTTCTATTTTGCTATTAGTTTAGCTTTTGTTTGATGATGACAAGCTGACAATCACAAAATTTGGGTCTTGTTTTGCACTTTTGCTCCATTGTTTTGTTATATTCTTTAATCAATTTCTTCTGTTTGATTTAAATATTATTCCTATTTTCACATTGAAGCAATCAGTGATGGAAAAAAGTTGCAAGTTCAACACTAGTGCCTTACCTCTATTTTTACATTCTGAAACAAGCCTAAAAATGGTGCCAATCCGGGTTCAAAACCCGAAATTCGGAAACCCGAATTTTTTCGGGTTGAACCCGGACCCGGACCTTGGTGAAAAAATTTGGGTTAAAACCCGAGTCCGGGAGAAGAAAATAGCATCTGGGTGCGGAACCGGGAAGGCTAAACCCAGACCCGGACCCGAATTTTGCCATCCCTAATTTGTACTCACCACTATTATTTGCCTTGACACATTTTAATTTTTTTTCTATCTCTCTCTCAACATAAGCATGGAAGAACTTAAACATATCAAGCACCTGATCTTTAGATTTCAAAGCAAAAGCCCACACTTTTAGAACAGTCATCAACAAAAGTCACAAAATAAAGTGCACCTTCTATTGATCTACTTTACATCATGCAAACATCAGTGTGAATCAAATTAAGAATTTGTGACTTTTTAAATAGAGAAAAGCTTTTAAAAGCTACTCTATGTGTTTTTTCCAACTAAGCAATGAATACAAGTCTTGAGGGACATACTTGCGAAACTAAGTAGAAATCCTTTTCTGGTAAGAGTTTCTAATCCTTTCTCACCAATGTGACCAAGCCTTTTGTGCCATGTCTTAATGTCAAAATCTTTTACAGCCACATTCATATCTTCTTTCTTAATCTTGGCTTCTATCACATTAAGAGTGTTTACTTTCCTTATCTTAGCTAACACTAGAGAGCCTTTGGTGAACTTTCATTTTTCTTCACCAAATTAGTTAATATAACCATCATCATTAAGCTTACCTGTAGAGATCAAATTAAGGCGAATATTTGGTACATGTCTGACATTTTTAAGCAATAACTTACAGCCAATGCTGGTTTCCAAGTAAACATTTCATATGCCTACAATCTTGGATGCCCCCTCATTTCCCATCTGAACATGGTCATACTCACCATTAACATAGGATGTAAAGTAATCACGATGTGCAGTAACATAAAACGAAGTATCCGAATCAATCACCCAATCATTGGTATGACAAGTGAGATTTACTAAGCTCTCATCATAAACAATACCCAAATCACCATCAACTATGGCTGCAGTGTTCTCTTTGTCATTTTTCTAAGCATCACTCTTTTTTTTCACATGTTCTCTTTTCCACAATCTGCACTCCCTTTTAATATGACCCATTTTTTTAACAATGAAAGCACTTCATGTTTCTCCTCTAAGACTTAGATCTTCCTCTGGGGTTATTATTGTTCTGTTGGCAGGAATTTCTACTTTGGCTTCTCCCTCGCCTTTCTTACTTTTCTGAAATGAGTGCATCTGACTTAGAGGGGAACTGCTTCAACACTCTTTTTTTCTAGATTGTTCATTCTGCAGCCTATCTGTAACCATTTCTAAGGTTAATTTCTCGTTCGACGCTGAATTATTCACTGACACCAATAATGTTTTCCAACTATCAGGCAAAGAACTGAGCAACAACAATGCTTGTAACTCATCATCTAGAATAATTTTTATAGCAGTTAGCTGATCAATCAAGTCCTGAAACTCACTAGTGTTTTCAGTTATACTGCACCCCTCCTTGTATTTCAAGTTAACAAGCCTTTTCATCATATTAGTTTTATTATGTACTGTTGGTTGCTCATAAATCGTCTCTAATTTTCTTCAAAGAACATCAACCCTGGATTCCTTCGCTACATGGTGGTACACACTTTGATCAATCCATAAATCTTATCATATAAATCGACAGGTCTACCTTCTTCGCCTTTAATGGGTTCATGTAAGTCTTTTATATACAGCAAATATTCCATCCTAAACTTCCAAATACCATAATTCCATGATTTCAATTTAAACATGCATGCCGAGGACTTCTCCATCTCAACCACACAAGTAATAAAAACATAAAACCTGAAGCTCTGATACCACTATATTAGGAAAAGGACTACCACAGGCAGTTGTAAATTAAACGGAAATAAAACTCTTTCCTCTTTGTATGATTAAAATATGATGTATACCACAAATAAATAGGCAGAAAAATAAACCAACACAATCCAAAGAAAAAACTAACCACAAAATACACATATTTTTACGTGGAAAACTCAAAGTGAGAAAAACCATGGGACTGTAGTCCGATATAATTTTTCACTATATTAATGGGATTACAACACAAATTCTTCTCTAGATAATATGAGCCCTCAATATTCCTTTCACCTAATAATTTTTTTTCTGTGAGTATATGAAATGAGAGGATCTGATAAAAATCAAAACTAGTAAGATTGTAGAGGGTGATGCCAGGAATTTACCCTCAAAATTTGGGAGAAAACGGAGTTAATTTCGCCTTCCAATCGTGCAATAAAATATTGAAATCCTAGCCCCCAAATCTAATCTCACGCCATTGCTCTTTCTCTCATCTTTTCTTCACTCGTCTTTTTGCGATATCACAAATTAAGTCAGTCGCTTGCCTTTTAAAGCCAAATTTCATGGCAATTTTCATCCAAGTCTAAAGTTTAATGTTAATTTCACATCAAGCAAGTCTTTTTGGACTTTGGACTTTGGGCTTTTGGGCCTTAAATGAGATGGACCCAACACATATTTTGTTATTTCATTATTTCATTTTCTTTAAAAAAAGATAGCTACTGTTTTTTATTACTTTGTGTAATATCTTAATTCTCTATTACATTATATAGCCCTATATGGATATTGAGAGCTCAATATCATCACCATCAAAGAAGAAGCAGAAAAGACAACCCTTCTTTCACTTCAACTCTTCTTGATGTTATCTATGTTCGATCGGTGAATCAAATGGTAATAAAATTGGTGGTGGGGGAGACAGAGAGCTAATTTATCATAAAGAATGAGGAAGAAGCAGCATGATAATGGCTTGACAAGGCGATATGGATAGTAGTATGTTATCAAGAGCTTGCATAATTGAGAGGTGGACAAAGAAGAAGGTTACTTTTTGAAAATAAAGACGTTGTTCGAAGAAAATCCATGACCACCGATAATTCTTCTTCGTTATCTCCTACTTTTGTGTTGTTGAACTCGAGCTCGAGTTCGTATGAATCAAGCTGCAAAAGAGAAGTTTCATCATCGAAATATGATTCCATGTACAACTCAAGATCAAGACCTAGTTCGTGTTATTCGATGCAAAAGCCTACGTCTATTCGCACTAGCATCTCATCATCGTTAGCTAAAAAAATGTAAATTTTTGCAATTACGTTACTACCCTTAACTATCAAACTGCACTCTAATGCTTATATACATTAAGGGGGTGATATGTTAATATATGAATTAATTATCTCCCAGTGTAACAAAGCCAAACATCAATGGAGGTATCCAAAAATTACTCTTTTCTAAATTTTTTGATTCTTCCACTCTAACTCCAAATCATAAAATTTAAAAATGATTAAATCATATTTAACTTAAAAAATAACATATATATTTATTTGATTTAACTAGATTAAAAAAAAAATTAAATCGTTAATCTATAACTTTTAAAAAAAAAGTTCATATATAAAGAAATGATTAAGAAAAAATTATTCTTTTAAGTTGTATAAAAAATTAAAATGGATGAAGAGACTGATAAGATAAAAATATATTTGTAGACATAAGTGGCTTTAAGTATAGACAAATAAGGCGGTCATCTAAGATCTCATATTTTGAGAAGACCTTATTTTTTTAGTATTTTCTTAATAATTTCTTAATTAGTAAAGATTTTTTTTAAATTACGTATTTTAGAAAAGCCTATTAGACATTTTTCTAATTAATATTTATCATACAATTAATAATTCTTTTTTATAGAAAGTCTATATTTGGTAATCTTAATATTAAAGAGATATAATTAATAATATTATCTAACCATTAATTTTGTTTCTTTCTACCAAAAAAAATAAATTCTTTACATTTTCATTTTCCTATAAAAACTTAATTACTTAATATTACAATCTTTGACTTTTATTGTTCCTTTTAATTTCTATTAAAAACCTCATAATCTCAAAAATCAAAAGGTGAATAAATTTCTTGAACTTTTCTCTACAAAGAAAATTATTTCATTTATTGGTTTATTTAAAAAAAATGGTATCTTGAAATATAAAGTTCGTATCTATTATCTGATCATCAATTCATAATTTCAACTTTTTATGTGCTACTATTCTAAATATTCTATTAGAAAATAGTATTATTCTTGTTTATTTTTGTAATGGCTCTAATGGAAATAAAACCGATATCTTCTTGACTATTTTTGTAGATTTTATTTTTAAAATTTTTTTATAATCTTCGTGATTATTGTTAGAATTCAAGAATTAAAGATTGAATGAATATTGAACTCTTTTATATTTATTTGAGTATTAAAGTTATAAAATAAAAAGAGGCCTCATAAAAAGAACTTACCTAAAACTCCAAATGCTTTAAAGCCGCCCCTGTTAGTAGAATCACATTGATTAAAATGTAAAATGTAAAGTTATTGAAGAAAAAAAAAATGTTGTTAGTTAGGTTTGGCAAATTAGCCCGACCTTATTTTTGGCCTGATTGACCCGACCCTAATTTTTAGGATTTTGACCCAAATTTTCAAGTTTAGGGTCGGGTTAGGGCCAAAATTTTAAGGCCCAAACAAATTTAGAGTCAGGGTCGGGTTTAATGTTGACCCGACCCGACCCGACCCAACCCTATTTAAAAAAAAAAAAACTAACACAAGTTAACACACACACACAACACATCCTCACAACATCACACATTCTGTGTTTTTTATTTAATTGCATTGTGTTTTTATTTGTACAAGACATGAGTTTTTTTATTTTTTATATTGGGTTGTTGAATTGAATTGTGTATGACTAAAATGGTTGTGAAATTACATTGTGTATTTTTAATTTAATTGCATTGTGTTTTTATTTATATAAGATATGAGTTTTTTATTTTTTATTTTTTATGTTAGGTTGTTGAATTGAATTGTGTATGGGTAAAATGATTGTGGAATTACATTATGCATTTTTAATTTAATTGCATTGTGTGTTTTTCATGTTGGATTTTGGAATTGATTTGTGTGTGGGGTTGAAATAGTTGTGGAATTGGTTGAAATGGTTGTGGAAAGTGGAATTGAATTGTGTTTGAAATGGTTGAGTAATTACCGAATTGATTGAAATGGTAGTAGAAAATATAAATTGAATTGTGGGATTAACTATTTCGATAGGGTCGCCCGATTCGAACAAACCAACTAAATAAAATTTAAATTTTTTTAAGATCGGGTTTCAAATTTTTTTTAATCGGATCAGATAAAACTTGACCAAGCCCGAACCCGACTTGACATTTTACCATTCTTATTGTTAGTTAATTAGTTTTGTTAGTCTATAAAAAAAAAAAATTAGTTTTGTGGGTGTAAGAGTTAGAAAGAGGGTTACAGAAAGACAAAAGAGGGGTTCTATAAGACTTATGGAGCAGTACTCATAGTCCCAGTGGGGCCCAATCCAAGCGGCAAGCACGAAACCCAATGGAAAGAAGGGGCCTAGTGTTGGTGATTGATGTGCTGTGAGTGTGACCCTCGTACCATAACATATTCTCTCCCACCGCAGAGAATTATTTCATCTCATCTCACCGGCGAAAATCGGATGATGCCTTTGGTTTGGTAAGTCATTACATGCAGTGAAATCATAACGAGGAAATGAAAAAGGAACTTTTCCATTGCATAAATAAAAAGGCATGTGTGTGTCTGTGTGTATACACACTCTTATCAGTCGATTAATTTTTACCAACTACAATTTTTTTTTAATGGTATTAATCTGTAAATTACGTACATATTCAAAAAAAAAAAGAAAAAGAAAAAGAAAAATTGTAAATCAACTGACAGAGTCACGGTTACAGCTTTGAAGATTCCTTGGTGGTTGGAACCCACCAGAAGAAACTAAGCAGGAGATCATAAAAACAAACAACGATTACCTTACCTGTCGCAGAAGTTATTTTTTTCTGCTGTACAAAAAAACAAGACAAATTGTATCATCGGATTCTTTATTTAGCCCTTCAAAACCTTTTGATCTACTCACTTTAATACTCCATTTACCATTCTACCAAGCGCATTCTTTAACTCTTTTAGTTAATCTTTAGTTTCTCCCTTTTCCCAATTTGTGACATAAAGAAATCTTGAGACCACTGGGGATCAGCTTGATTGTAGCTGAAGTTTTTTTTTACTCGAATATAAAATCAATGTATTTGGATAGAGCAAGCGATTTGACAATTTTGACATCGTAAAACTAACCAACCATATGCATATGCATAGAAAATACTTGTAAATTTCACTACTCTTGAATTGAAGGATAAGTCACAAGTCACAAGTCACAGGTAGGTAAAAATCTAAATCTCGATAATAGAAAAGTAAAAACTACTCATCTATTTATCTGTACAATCTCACCCGAAAATTGATCCAAATTAACACGATGCCATTCAAATAAAATAATCTAACGACAAATGATTAATCGAATGAGCCTAAACCAACCAAACTAACCGTTCGCCGGGCCAGGACTCACCAACACAAGATTTGATGGACTGCCCGGCGGCGGCGCCGCAGTGGTGATAACCTGCTGCTGCGACGGAGGCGGTGGTGACGTCAGCATTGGTGGCGGAGGAGTTGGGTTATTAATAGGCGGAGGAGGGGCGATCGAGGTAAGTGGGGCAGGTGGGTTTGAGCTGGGATTTGGAGATTGTGGGCCAGGCGGAGTCGTCGAGCCAATGCCAGGGCTAGGTGGGGTAGGGCTAGTGTTTGAACTGGGGGAATTGGGATTGGGATTGGGGTTTGGGTAGAGCATAGGTGGTGAAGGTGAATGGCAAGAGTCACCGGAGCATTCATGAGATTTTTGGATGCTACGGCGCAAGAGACCAAACCCCAATACGAGACCCAGAACCACCAGCACGGTGACTATGAAAATGAAGATCTTTGTTGCTTTCCCCACATAACACATGTTTTATTATTAACTCTCTGGGAATGGGACTGGGGTTCTCTGAACCGAATCTGAATTCTGAAATGTGGGTTTTGTTTTTACTTTTGTATTTTTGTTTAGGTGAGGTGCGAGTGAGAATGAGATAGATAGATGAGTACGGTAACAGTAACACTGCTCTACTCAATTTTGGTTCCTTTTCGTCTTTTTTTTTCATGGTTTGTATTGAGCAGTGAGAAGAAGAATCAGCGAGTGTGGGTGAGGGACTACTGACTTCTGACTGTGCATTTGCAGCTTGCTTTTTGGGTTGGTACCGTTTCTTTATCGAGTCTTTGCACGTGAGGCCCACTCAGTTTTGCTGAGCTGTACGTTTTTGTTGCTGCGGCTGTTTCTTACTTCGCTTCTACTATACGTATAAATAATATGAGTAATTAAATAGTCATAAATGTTTATATAAATTAATATAATATAATTAAATTAATTAAATTAAATATCTCTTAACTTACATAATTTATTTATATTATTTTATATTTTTATTCAATTAATAAATTAATCTCATATTAATTTATATAAGATAAATTTATATAAAAATTTATAACTGTATCGTCACTCTATAAATATATATATTTTACAGTTTGAGACTCGAGAGAGAGGGTTGGTAACAGGGGCGGAGCTAGTATAAGGCTAGAGGGTGCCATGGTCCCTGTAGAATTTTAAAAAATTTTAGGGTTTTTAAAGAAAATGTGAAAAATTAGTGTAACATATCTATATTGGCCCCTGTAGAATTATAATTTTACATATACAATAACACAAAAATTAAAATTTTAAATTTGGCCCCTGTAGAATTTTTTCCCTAACTCCGCCCCCGGTTGGTAAAATTTTTCGCAAAATTGACCCTGGATGCTCAAATGGGGTGAATCACTTGCTCTGCGCATAACAAAGGAGAATGAACAGAAGTTACGTATGACTGTTGTCTTGTCTGTCACTGTGTATATTCAACGGAGCCAGGGGTAATAGTGGAAACGCAGAAGGAGATGTATGGAGAGTCGAGCCGGACGGGCATGTCTATCTGCCGTGTCGCCCCTGGTGATGGAGCCGTTTTCAGGTCTTGCTTTCGGTTTTTTCTAACTTACAACTAATTATATTGGCGTAAATATAAGTAATATAATGAGTCTTTTGATTACTTTAGAAAGATTTAAGATTAATTTTAAAAAGTTAAAAATTAATTTTAGTATTTGATAAATTTTTTAAAAAAATATTTTTATATTTTAGTGTTTGATAATTTTTTTTAAAAATTATTTTTAGTAAAATTATTGTTTTTTATAATGAATTTTGAAAAATAGAGAAAAAGTTATTTTTTAAAATATTTTTTTTGAGAATTATTTTTATGTTTAATATAATTTTATATGTATCTTTATATGTATTATAAAAATCTAAAATTATCTTTATTAATTAAGTAATAAAATCATTAATTTTAAGGAGATTATTATTATTATTATTATTATTTATTGATATAACAAATTAAAAAAGAAATCAATAATATAAAATATTTTAAAAAATATTTATATATATGTTTAGAAATGTTTAAATAAATTTTATAATATTATATCCAATTAAGTTATTTACATTATTACAATAATTTAATAGTAAGATTTACTAAGTACATATATTTGTTTTTAAGACTGACAACATTTATAAAAATAAAATTTACTAAGCATTTAACTAATTCTCTTTACAACTAATTATTTTTATTGGATAGCTAATAACAATTGTTTTAAATCTACTGTATTACCAAATTAGAGTCAACTTCTAGTTTCACTGAAGTTATTGTAAATAGAACTATGTAGGACCTAGAGATGGCAAAACCCCGGGCCGGGTCCGGGTATTGCCATGACCGGACCCTGTCCGGATGCAACCGGTCCGGGTCCGGGTCCGGACCGGGTTTTAATCCGGGTACCCAAATTTTATATTTTTTAATATTTTATGTGTATATATTTTTTAATTTTTGATAATTTTATAAGTTTTAAATTTATTTCAATAAAATTTGACATGAAAACATAAACTTTAAGTGTTTAAAACTTTATATATGTATAATAAATGAATCAAATAAATATAAAATAATTAAAATAATATATATTTTATAATTTTTTTAATAAAATCCAGGGTTATCAGATGATGCAACACCACCCGGCATATACCCACAACGCCTGCAGTGACGGGGTGGCGGGTATTTTTACCACCTCTAGTAGGACCCCCTTTTATTTATGAAAATGGCACAAACAATTATAGATTTTATTTAATTCTTATCTTTCTTCTGTTTTATTTTTTGTTTCTAAAAAATAGATTTTGGATTTGACTTGATTTGATTTTACTTTAATGGGTTATATTTAGATTTGTATTGAAGGAAAAAAAAAGAAGATGTCAACTCTTTCTTTTCTTAATTTTAATTGTTTTCTTTTTGAAAAAAAAAGGTGTTTGTCTAATTGAAATCTTCTTTAAAAATCATTCATGTCGATTTAAGAATTTGTGTTTTGTAAAATTAAAAAATCATGAATAACTTCACCCGGATAATTTCTGTTAAAAGTGATGACGTTGTTAACACATTATGAATATGTTATGAAACTTTTAGTTTTGGATTATCATAAAAATATCGCAAATAATTGTATTATATTTTTGTCATCCAATTAATAATTCATGTTCAAGATCCCAATCCATCAACCCCTATTTAACGGGAATATATTATTGTCATTTGAACTCGTTTCAAACTTTAAAAGTACAATTGCAATACAATTGTCATTTTTTTTTTCTGTTTTGCTTTTTTATGAGATAAGAGTCATCTTTTTTAAATTAAAATTTATTAAATTATTGGTATTGGTTGTGGTTGTTTGACTTGCTAGATGTGATTATAATTTATAAATATTGAATTTAAATCCATATTAAACATTTAAAATTATTTCGAGTGGGTTAAACACAAACGTGCATAATTGTATTGCATGTGTGGGTGCTATGTAATTGAGATAAAAAATCTCTAGTGTGAAAATAAGAGATTTAAGGTTCGGATCCCACTTATGAGTAGAGTAAGAATTGAGTTTCCGTTAAGCTAAATAATAATTTAAAAAATGTAATAAATTTATTGATAACTTACCACAATTAGATTTTTAATAAATCAATACTGCCAATTTTTTTTTTTTTGAGCGTGTTTAATAAATAAGCCACATGTATGTTAGGCCCCGTTTGAGATTGAAGTTGAAATTTAATAAACTGCTTATTTTATAATTTTTTACAGAGATAATGTTTCGTAAATTTTGTAAAAGTAGTTTATTTTATAATTTTTTTCCATTTTGACAGCACCTTTTAAAACCAGGTACGAGGTTTCTTTTTAGAAGCAGTTTATTAAATAAGTCACCGCGCCTTTTTAAAGTTCTTATTATAACCTTAATACTTTATAAAAGACAATTATATTTTACTTTACCATAAACCCTAATCTATAACCATTAAGTATCATATTACCCCCACAATTAAATTACCGGTACAACTATTGTATGTTCTCTCCACTATTAATTTAATGTGAATATAATAAATATTACTATTTTTTTTAATTTGGATTATGTATAAGAATGAATTTTTATCAAATTCATGTAATAGATTATGAAGCTTATTAGATTTTATTTAATTGAGTTCTTTTTTCACATTATGTAATTTTACATACTTTAAAAAAAAAACATGTCAAAACAATTTATTAAACATACTCTAAAAATAAAAGGTAATTTAAATTTATATATATTTTGGTCATTATATAATAAAACAACACTTTTATAATAAAATTTACCAAATATATGTACTCTGCTTTTCAAACTCATAGCAATCATAACAATACAGTTCATTAAACACTAAGCTGCTTTTTTAATCAGCGGCTTATTTCATCTGTACAGTAGAAGTAACTTATTTAATCAGCCACTGCAATCCCAAACTAACCCTTAGTATGTTTAATCAATGAGTAGTGTCTATGGTTTGATTTTTTTTTTTTTTTGGAGCGTGTTTAATGAATAAGCCATATGTGTATGTAAACAAAATTTCACACAACTAATACAAGAAGATAACAGGAATTGTCACCTTTGTTCTTGTAGTTATAGAGACTCTTAGGAACCGTTTGGAACTCTTGCGTTGTGGCATATATTTGTTCTAATAGGTAAATAAAAATTTTGGATGTGTTACTTCAAAAAAAAAAAAAAAGGAAGGAAAAAACAATACCTAAACCGGTTAGGATAAGGGGGAGCTTTTTCATAATAAGATTAAAGCGAATGCTTCATCATGCAAAAAGGGGAGATTGTTAATACTATGGCTTCATAAATATTAAACACGATTTTGATGATAACAAACCATACGTATTTATTAAGAAAGATTTATGAATTGTGCTTTTATAATAAGAAAATGATGTTATGGAATTAAAGTTTTAAAATGAAAGTAATTTTAAAATCTTTGATAGTATTTTAAATTTCAGATTTGGACCTATTTGAAACTATTTAAATGTTTTTGGGTCATTCTATAATTTCACAAAGTTTGGGCAAAAATAATTTCAAAAAATTTTGGGATTGACAAAGTATTACTTAGAAACTTATTCTGCAAACTTTCATAAGCGTTTTAGCCATTACTTTTTATAAATTTTTGGGGTCAAACTATAAAATTTGAGAAATATTTCATTTCTAGCAAGCGGCTTACCGGATCGCGATAAAGCGGCAAGGCGGATACGGAGAAGAAGCATCCGAGAACGAAAATGTCAGGATTCAGGTAAATTTTTTTGAATTTTACCTTAATTTAACATCGAAAAGCTTACGGATTTCATAAACGGCAAACCGAATACGCCTAGAATGTGAGTAACGGCTAGTTTTCGAGCTCAAACTATAAGAACTCAAATCCAACTCATTTTTCAAGCTCTCCAACAAGCGCGCGTGATATCGCCACGTCATCATTGAATCATTCATTGTTCTTCATATTTGAATATCTACTCATTGAGTGAGTTTCATTGTAACTTTCATTTCTTCAATTCATTTGTAAGAGTTTGAGTGTGTGAGACACTTGAGTGAAGAGATTGGAGATAGAATCTCTTGTTGTAAAGGTTCATTGACACCTCGAAGTCAATTGTAATCGTTGAAGCCTTGGAAAGGCTTGGATAGTGAAATCCTCGAGCTTGGATCGCTTGGAGGCGTGGACGTAGGCGGGGATTGCCGAACCACGTAAAAATTCGTGTGTTTGTTTCTCTTCTCCCTTACTCTTTAATCATTGTGCTATAATTGAACTTATTGTTTTCAATTATTGTTAAGACATTAGATTGCTTGTTGTGTGGATTTGTTAGGATAAATTTTAAAATTTCAATTCAACCCCCCTCTTGGGTTGCACACTTATATTTCATTTGGTATCAAAGCGAGGTGCTCTTATTTAGATTTAACCATCTAGAGTTAAAGATCAATGGCAACTCAAAATGATTCCACATTTAGGGAAGGATCACCTTACTTTGATGGAAACGATTACCTATATTGGAAAACTATGATGAGAATTTATTTGCAAGCCTTAGATTATGAGATTTGGGAAATCGTTAATGATGGTCCATTCATGCCTTTGACTAAAAATGAAGTAGGAGAAGATATTCCAAAACCTTCACGGGATTGGAATGAATTCAAGAAAAGCCTTCTACCACTTAAATTCCAAGGCCATGAATGCCTTGTTTTGTGCACTAGATAAGAAAGAGTTTCATAGAGTGTCTAGTTGCGAAAGTGCTAATGAAATTTGGCACAAACTTGAGGTTGTCTATGAAGGCACGAACCAAGTGAAAGAATCTAAAATAAGTAGGTACACTCGACAATATGAATTGTTCTAAATGGAACAAAATGAAAATGTGTACTCTATGTATACTAGATTCACGGACATACAAGTGAACACTCTTCTAGGAAAGACTTTTTCAAATAGCGAAAAAGTCAAGAAAATCATTAGGTCTCTACCTAAGGAATGGAGACAAAAAAGGACTGCCATTGAGGAAGCCAATGATTTAAATGTATTACCTATTGATGATTTAATTGGCTCTCTCATTTTATATGAAGAAGATTTGGCAGCTGAAAAAGGGCATGAGGAAAAGAAGAAAAACATTGCTCTCAAGGCTTCAAAACGTGAGAGTGATGAGGAAAGCGAAATGGATGATGAGGAGTTGGTTATGTTGGCTAGAAGATTCAGAAAATTTTACAAGAAGAATAATGAGTAGAGAAAGTTCAGAGGCTACAAGAATAAGAAGGAGAAGAAGGAGCCAATCACTTGTTATGAATGCAAGAAGCCCGGACACATACGACCGGAATGTCCTCTTCTCAACAAATTCAAGAAGAAAGCTATGGTGGCCACATGGGATGATAGCGATGAGGAATCAAGTGATGAGGATGAGCAACAAGAAATAACAAACTTAGCTCTCATGGCCGTTGGGGAAGAATCATGTGATGAACTTGATGAGGTAAGTATTCTTCATACATATGATGAATTGCATGATGCTTTTAAGAATTTGCATGATAAGCTAATGAAGATTGGTAAAAAGAATATATGTCTTAAAAAGAAGATGATAGAGCTTAAGAATGAAAATGATTCATTTAGTGCAAAGATCACATGCCTAGAATTAGAAAATAAAACATTGCATGATAGTATTGCATTATTTGAGAATTCTAGCACTTCACATGAGCACTTAGAGTCACACATGAATGACTTGAAAAATGAAAATGAAATTCTTAAAAAGAAGAGCAATGAACTAAATGAAATTGTGCTAAAATTCACAAATGGGCAAAAGATGTTGGACAATTTGCTAAACTCACAAAAATGTTTATTTGACAAAAGTGGCATAGGTTATAAACCGAATTTGAAACAAAAGTTTTACAAGAGTTATTTTGTGAAGAATACATCTATTAACAATAAAATTGTATGTCATTATTGCAATCAAGATGGCCATATGAAAAATAGATGTGCAGTGAAGAGAAATGCATATTATGGTATGAAATGTGTTTGGGTTCCAAAAGAAACCATTGCTAACTCTCAAGGACCCAAAAGGTTTGGGTACCTAAAACTTGAGATTTTTTTTTTCTACAGGGCTCAAAGAAGAAGAAGAATAAGTGGTACTTGGATAGCAGTTGTTCAAGACACATGAAAGGGAATTATTCTTGGTTTTCAAGCTTTACCAAGATCGAAAATGGTGAAGATGTTTCGTTTGGGGATAATTCAAAAGGAAAAATCATTGGAATTGGAAATGTCGATAATGTATCCTCTACCCTCATTGAGAATGTGTGTTTGGTTGAAAACTTGAAACACAATTTGCTTAGTATTAGTCAATTATGTGATAAAGGATATAGAGTTATCTTTGATGAATCAAAGTGTGTTATTGAGAATGCATGTGATGGGAAAGTCTTGTTTGTAGGAAATAAATGTGTTAATGTCTATACCATTAATATAGATTGTGCATCTATACATGAAAAATGTCTCTCCGCATTGCATGATGATGGTTGGTTATGGCATAGAAGATTAGGTCATGCAAGCATGGATTTGATTTCAAAAATCGTGAAAAATGATTTAGTTAAAGGTCTTCCAAAAATCAGTTTTCAAAAAGATAGAATTTGTGAAGCATGCCAATTTGGAAAACAAATCAAAACTTCCTTCAAAAGCAAGAATCATGTCTCTACTTCAAAACCACTTCAATTGCTTCATATAGATTTGTTTGGACCTTCTAGATATGCTAGTTTAAGTGGCAAATTTTATGCATTTGTAATTGTGGATGATTATTCTAGATTCACATGGGTATTGTTCTTAGCGAATAAGGATGATGCCATTGATGCATTTCGAATCTTCTATAAAAAGGTTCAAAATGAAAAAGGTTATTCTATTACTTGTATTAGAAGTGATCATGGTGGAAAATTTGAAAATCATGCATTTGAAAATTTTTGTAATGACTTTGGCATTGAACATCAATTTTCATCACCTAGGACTCCACAACAAAATGGAGTAGTAGAGAGAAAGAATAGGTCTATTCAAGAAATGGCTAGGACCATGTTGAATGAAAACTCTTTGCCTAAGTATTTTTTGGCCGAAGCCGTCAACACCGCTTGTTATGTTTTAAATCGGGTGTTGATTAGACCTAATCTTAATAAAACTCCATATGAGCTTTGGAAAGATAGAAAACCCAACATTAGTTATTTTAAAGTTTTTGGATGCAAATGTTTTATTTTGAACACAAAAGATAATCTTGGTAAATTTGATCCAAAATCTGATGTTGGTATCTTTCTTAGTTATTCAAATTCAAGCAAAGCTTATAGAGTTTATAACAAAAGAACTTTAGTTGTGGAAGAATCTATGCATGTTACATTTGATGAGACTAACCCCTCCTCTACGGAGAAAGTCATTGTTGATGATAATGCAGAAAAAGAACAACAAGAAGAAGCATCAAATGACAACCAAGAAGACGCACCACCTGGAATTCAAGAGGAACATCATGAAGAACCAAATGCAGAGCAAAATGAAGGTACTTCACAAGCACTCCCCAAGGAGTGGAGGTATGTATCCTCTCACCCTAAGAATGTAATTTTAGGAGATCCCTCGCGAGGTGTTACCACTAGATCATCTCTTAGGAACACATGTGAGCATGCTGCATTTATTTCTCAAATTGAACCAAAATCCTTTGCGGATGCGGAAAATGATGAATCTTGGATTATGGCAATGCAAGAGGAGTTGAATCAATTTGAGAGAAACAATGTGTGGGAATTAGTTCCTAATCCGGAACATCAATCCATTATAGGTACTAAATGGGTATTTAGAAACAAAATGGATGAATCCGGTGTGGTTGTAAGAAATAAAGCTAGATTAGTGGCTTAAGGTTACAACCAAGAAGAATGAATTGATTTTGATGAAACTTTTGCACCTGTAGCAAGGTTAGAATCCATTAGGATGTTGTTAGCATATGCATGTCATAAGGATTTTATTTTGTATCAAATGGATGTCAAGAGTGCTTTCTTAAATGGATATATTATAGAGGAAGTTTATGTGAAACAACCTCCTAGTTTTGAAAATGAAAAATTTCCAAATCATGTGTATAAGTTATCCAAAGCTTTGTATGGTTTAAAACAAGCACATAGAGCTTGGTATGATAGGCTTAAAAATTTCTTGTTGGATAATGATTTTTCGATGGGAAAAGCGGACACAACTCTTTTTGTTAAGCATAAGAACCAAGACATACTTATTGTTCAAATTTATGTTGATGACATTATTTTTGGTTCTACTAATAAGTTGTTGTGTAAAGATTTTTCATCATGTATGAGCCAAGAGTTTGAGATGAGTATGATGGGAGAGTTGAAGTATTTCCTTGGACTTCAAATCAAACAAAACGAGGAAGAAATTTTCATAAATCAAGCCAAGTACGTGAGAGATCTACTCAAAAGATTTGGCTATGATAATGGAACGGAAAAAAGCACTCCTATGAGTACTACCATCAAGCTGGACAAAGATGAGAAAGGTAAGGAAGTTGATATCAAGACATATCGAGGTATGATCGGATATTTACTCTACTTGACTGCTAGTAGGCCTGATATTATGTTTAGTGTTTGCTTGTGTGCTAGATTTCAATCTTGTCCTAAAGAGTCTCACATGCTTGCTGTCAAACGCATTTTTCGATATTTAATTGGCACTATTAATCTTGGCCTTTGGTATCCTAGAGGAACTTATATTGATTTAACTTGTTATTCGGATGCCGATTTTGCTGGGTACAAGGTTGATAGAAAAAGTACTAGTGGAACATGTCACTTTCTAGGCCATTCTCTTGTCTCTTGGTTTAGTAAGAAACAAAACTCGGTTGCGCTTTCAACCACCGAGGCAGAATATATTGCCGCAGGTAGTTGTTGTGCACAAATTCTTTGGATGAAACAAACCCTTAGAGACTATGGCATTAAACTTGATCAAATTCCTATCTTATGTGACAATACTAGTGCTATAAATCTTTCTAAGAATCCTATTCAACATTCTAAGACTAAACATATATAAATTAGACATCATTTCCTTAGAGATCATGTTAAAAAAGGAGATGTCGTAATTAAATTTGTTTCCACTGAAAATCAACTTGCGGATATCTTTACAAAACCTCTTAACGAAGAGCATTTTATAAAGATAAGACACGAGCTTGTAATGATGAATGTTGAATCTTAATTCATGTTTTACTACATTGCTTGATATGCTTGTTATCATATGGATTTATACTTCATGAATTAGATAACTTGATATGCTTGCAAATTTATGATTTTATGATTTTGTGTTTCATGCATTAAATGGCGTGTTGAAAAGTTTTAAATCTCAAAATGATTTAAAATTAATCAATTGTTAAGGCCGTAAATAAAATGGTGTGTGTAGTACAAGTATAAGAGTTAGCAAATTTTCCCTTTCCATTCATCCGGAAAAACATTTCTCTTTATTGATCTCTCTCGGGACACATTCCGAACAACCAGATTTTAAATCCGAAAAACCGGATTAGCTTTGGTCGGTCTCTGGACAACATTCGGATGACCGGATTTTCAATCCGGAAAATCGGATTTGCTAAGCTTCATCTCTGCCTCATAACCGGTCTACCGGTTATCAAAAACCGGAAAGCCGAATTCGCTTTGGAATCTAGCTGGAACAAAACCGGATTTCCGGCTCAAGACATCCGAAAAACCGATTGTTTTTGAAGGATCTCGAAACCGGCCAGCCGATTAAGGAAACCGGCAAGCCGAATTCATGGTTATAGCTCTCAGATCCATATCCGGTTTACCGAATCTCAAATTCGGAAAGCCATTTTTGGCTTTCACCTTGCTGCCTGCCAACCGGCTTGCAGGTTAGGGAATCCGGCAAGCCGAATTCATGCCTTTTGTGCTGTTCATTCTCTTCCTCATGCATTCGGCATTCCGTTTTCCATTCTCTCTCTAAAAACCGTTCCTATTCTCTCTCTTTTTCTCTCCAAAATCCTCCATTTTCTATCCTTTTCACTTCAAATTGAATCAAGAAAATCATTCCCCATTTCATTAAGAACACATAACCATCATTGAAACCCATTTTCAACATCCAAATCCCTAGATCCGAATTTCAACCTAGGTTTTGGGCCGAATTTTCTCTCTCTAGATTTCTCACTCTCAAGCCGTTTTTGATCAAATTTGTTTCACCAAATCACTTCCAATCTTCATCATCTTCATTCTCTTTGGTGTTTTTATCTTCAAATCCATCAAAATCAATATGTCAAGCTCTCGGCCAGTTCGTAGAAAAGGCAAGGAACCCTGATCATCCACTGCCACACAAGCGAGGGCACCTCCAATCAATCCACCTTTGAGTCCATTCATTTTCAGAACAAGCAACACTTGATCAAAAGGTTCCAACAAAACTTTCGGACTCGTGAGGTACTCAACACTTTCTTTGTTTTACCGGATGTTTTGCATACCCTCCAGATTAGTCATAGAACTTTATTTCAATTGTTGGGAGATGTTGGTTGGATTGATGCATTGTTGATTGGGGAGAATGTGTATCCCGACTTGGTGAAAGTATTTTACTCGAATATGGATTGTTCCGCGGAGAAAGAGAATCGAGTAATCACCTGCATGAGCTTGGAGGAGTTTTGATTGAGTTTGATGATTCGGACTTGAACAACATCCTAGGATCTTCCGATGATGGCCTGGACATTTTTTCTCTTAGGAAACCTCCTGATATTGATGACTATGTTCATGTTGATGCCGTTCGTAATATTTGTCGGCGTAATGATCTTTTTGTTGAAGACTGTACCATTCATTTCCGTACTCAGTGTCTTTGTCTTCAAACTCGTCTTTTGCTTCGTATCATCCAGTCCATTGTACTTCCTTGATCAGGACATTTGGATGAGGTTTCTCACATGGATGTCGCCATGATTGACTGTATTCTTAGAGGTCACCCGGTTGACTTGGGCTATTCCATCGTTCGCACCATGTTGAGCATTCCAGCCTTGATTACCCGATCTCTTCCTTATGGTCATTTCATTACCCGAATTCTTAAATTCTTTGAAGTGCCGATTCTAGAACCATCTTGTAGGCCGTCCAAGGGTATTGGGGATGAGGTTATTGTTGGGTTAGGCTTTGAGTGGAAGGATGGCACTTGGGTCAAATACAGCGATAACAAGTTTACCTTTCTAGCCCCAAGTGATTATCGGCCACTTAATGTCGCGTGATTCCTGATCACCAGTATTCTCACTCTCATTTCGAGGGCGCTTAGTAGTTTCTTCTACGGTTGCTTCGGCTCCTAGTGCATCTGCATCCTTTTCATCACCTCCACGACCTCCTACCTCTGGAGATGTTACTCTTCAGCAGCTTATGGATGAGGTGCAGACACTTTTGGTGTGGCAGACCGAGTTTCAGCAAGAGCAGCAGCAGCTCATTCATGGACAGCGCCTTCTCTTCGAGCACTTCGGCATTCCATATCCATTTCCACCTCCTTCACCTCCATCCTCACCACCTGAGTAGTATCTTATGCTTGTACTTGGACACACCTACATTTTATTTACTGCATTGTGTGTTCTTTTATTTTCGACTCTATGGATGGTTATTATGCTTTTTGGTTTATGTATTTATGTTGGATGTTATGGATTTGTTTTAATTGATCATTATGGATTATATGGATTTTCTTATGCTTATGGATATTTTTTTTACTAATGTGCTTATGTTGCGATTTTGATGATTGCTAGGGGGAGCCTTTTATTCTTTTTTATGATGAAGGGGGAGAATGATTTAATATGTGTTATGAAAATATGCATGTATCTAGGGGGAGCATGTATGCAGGGGGAGTTTTTGTTAAACAATTTCCAAATCATTTTTTAACTTGCATCGATTAAGGGGGAGCTTTTTCATAACAAGATTAAAGTTTTGAATGCGCATCATCAAAAAGGGAGATTGTTAGTAGGCTATAAATATTGATTTTGATGATAACAAACCACATGTATTTATTAAGTAAAGATTTATGAATTGTGCTTTTATAATAAGAAAATGATGTTATGGAATTAAAGCATTTTGGACAAAAATGAAAGTAATTTTAAAATCTTTGATAGTATTTTAAATTTCGGATTTGGACCTATTTGAAACTATTTAAATATTTTTGGGTCATTCTATAATTTCAAAAAGTTTGGGCAAAATCTTAATTTCAGAAAGTTTTGGGATTGACAAAGCATTACTTAGAAATTCTGAAATTGGACATATTTGCAAACTTTCATAACGTTTTAGGCCATACTACAGTTTTATAAAGTTTTAGGGTCAAACTATAAATTTTAGAAAATATTTCAGCGATTCATGTAGCGGCTTGACGGATGCGATAAAGCGGCAAGCGGCCAAGCATCGAGCGAAAACGGCTTAGCGAACTGCGGATTAGAATCCTAAGAGAAAATTTTGAATTTTGCCTAATTTTATACCATAAATCCTCTGATTCCATAAACGGCAAACCGGATACGCCTGGAATGTGAGTAACGGCTAGTTTTCGAGCTCAAACTATAAGAACTCAAATCCAACTCATTTTGAAGCTCTCCAAGCTGAAAACAAAATTGTGCGTGATATCTTGAGCCTTCAACTTGCAAAACATAAATCATTGAATCATTCATTGTTCTTCATCTTTGAATATCTACTCATTGAGTGAGTTTCATTGTAACTTTCATTTCTTCAATTCATTTGTAAGAGTTTGAGTGTGTGAGACACTTGAGTGAAGAGATTGGAGATATAATCTCTTGTTGTAAAGGTTCATTGACACCTCGAAGTCAATTGTAATCGTTGAAGCCTTGGAAAGGTTTGGATAGTGAAATCCTCGAGCTTGGATCGCTTGGAGGCGTGGACGTAGGCGGGGATTGCCGAACCACGTAAAAATTCGTGTGTTTGTTTCTCTTCTCCCTTACTCTTTAATCATTGTGCTATAATTGAACTTATTGTTTTCAATTATTGTTAAGACATTAGATTGCTTGTTGTGTGGATTTGTTAGGATAAATTTTAAAATTTCAATTCACCCCCCCTCTTGGGTTGCACACTTATATTTCAATGTGAAGTTGTGAACAACTCATATGTGAAATTATAAATAAAACTGTTGGTAATTTGTATCCCTCTTTCACTGTTTACACCCCTCAAACAACATTTCTTAGAATTTTTTTGTATTTATGTGAATCAATTGACAACTTCTAATAAAAAATTAATGTTTTTTTTTCTTACTGTAATTTACGTATAATTCAATGTCCCGTATAATTCAATGTCCCATATAATTTTCTCTCAATCTTCACATTGAGCATAATCAAGAAGGTGAATTTATTTCAACATTTAGAATTGTTCTCTCAATTGTCATATGAGTACTGTGATTGATATGATGTTGGATTTGAATATGTAAACAAGAAGGGAGAGTACTAAGGATTCTTTGGTAATGAGATTCACAAGATTTATGATAAATCATCTACAATATTGATTTTTCATCGTCGTAAATGGTGGAAACCACATAATCGACTCTTTTGTATGCCTAAAGTTCTTGGGACTAAAAATTGCACCAGGTGTTGTAAAGATTTTTTTTTTTCTTTGAATTTTTTATAAGATTCTTTATCTTTTTCACCTACTTTCTTTCGGTGTGAAAAAATTGCGAGTTAATTTAAAGAGCTATGAAATCATTTATGCATTCAATTAGACTCTTCTATAATTTGTCTATTCTCGTAATTTTAATTTAGGATATAATTGTAATTATACAAATGGGGTAAGAGATAAATAAAGGGGTGCCAATGGGTGAGGCTATTTAAACCCACAAAACAACTCTTTACACCCATAATTTCACAATAACTTTTATTACCAAATTACCCATTATGACAATTACTATTAAGGATAGACAAAAAATAAATTAGTTGCTGGGAAGTGAATGAAATTTCTGCATAAGCTAAAAATAATTTTATGCTTCTTATGAAAATACACAATCAAATACAGAAATCAAATAATATAAATAATTGAATTTGATAATTCAAGACTTAAAGGAAAAATAGAGTCCTTGGTATGTATAACTAATAGTTAATTAAGCTAGTTGGAACTCTATGGCAATTATGGCGATGGATGAAAAAACATGAAGAATTTTTCGCATCTTGCAGTTATGATGTGAAATTATAAAGATTTTCGCGAAAGCCAATGGATGAAAAAGAAATGGAAAATTTCAATGTAAATCCATCCGTAATATATTCAATAGTTTGTTGTTGGCTCAAAATTTTCAATTTATTGGTGCACATCATCAAAGTTTATTTTTTCATGGATTTAACAATTAGGATAGTTTTTAATATTAGCAAGATGCATCAGAGTTGTTGTCACCATTCAATACTGTATAAGAAGAGGGAGGGACGAAAAAAGAGAACGAAGAAAGAAGAAGAAGATTTATACGCCAAATTAAAATAGGGTTATTTTTGGGTTTTTGAAGGGTTCATAAAGTATAGTTTTATTTTTCAAATTTACATTGTGGGTGTGTTGAGAAAATGGATTTAGAAAGTAAAATTTTGGGTTCAAATAGCCCCACCCGGTGCCAGTAGTCCCACTCTTTTTTTTTTTAGGTAAACATAGTTCTAATGCTAGGGAAAATTGACCTTAAGTGTCCTTAGATCCTAAGATATGATATAATTAATTTTTAATAAAATAAAATTATTTAAACCAAAATAAAAAGGCCACCTAATAATCAGAGTTTTAATAATCAGAGATGTTAGAAGCTCAAGCGCTTCTCACGGGCCTCCAAATGCTAAAACTTATGAGCAAATCATGTGTGGTGCTATCATTAGACCCCTCCTACAATTCAACAATTCAACAATACCACAATTTTTATAATTTTTCAATACAATACATTTAATTCCAAATTTGCCCAACTTGAGAAAATAATGATCTTCTTCGTTCAAAACTTCAACACAAACACCGTACCACTCAAGGGAAGTAGACAATGCAATCAGCCAACGGCATGAGCGAGGGTTCTCATATTAGTCATCCTTCCATATCTTAGCATATCAAGTTTTATGTCCTTTCTTTTGGATGGCTAACGCTGACAAGAGGTCCAAAATAGAAAAAAATTGATGACTTCTAAAATGAAGATATTAGCCAGAAAAAAATTGACGATCATAATTCAATAGCAAGACGGGCCACACGTCTGTTCAATCAAATATTTTATCTGTTCTTCGATCTCTCTAAACTAGAGGACTCCATTGAAGCACTCAAAAACATGCACCATTTTTACAGACAACGGAACCCACTAGAGACAGTGTCACCAATCAACCAAAGAAACAACAAACTAGATTTTTCTTGCAAGCCAAAAGCAAATTTAGCAACCCATTACACTTAACTTGTACCCTCTTTTCTTCCATCTCCTTTATAACTAATTGCTAGCTGTTTGGCCATCATGAGAAGCACTGTATGTTCAATGCTTCGTGGACGCCCATTTCTGCCTGAAATGCCACCAGCGTATGGAGTTACAAGTTTAATATCAACAGTAAAGAAAGTAAAAGGCTTGGTTTCTGAACATGCTTTTAGATTCAACTCGAGAAAAACGGTAAAAGAACCTCTAGCTGTAGCATCGGATGTGTCCACTTCAGAACCGGAGGTAAGCAATTATTGACTTTCACAATCTCCTACATCTCTTTTTATGCTTTCACTATCGCAGTATGTGTCTCAGGACAGCTGCTAAGCAAGAACGTAACATTATATTAATTTAAGAATCGCGTGTTTTTATATAATCCTGTCACTATCTGAATGGCAATTATTGTCATAAAAAGTCCACAATGGGTAACAGGAGCTCGAGAAGTTTCAAATGACCGTATTGACCATACCTCTATCATCAATTCCCCACTTTTAAATAAGGTGAATAAGGGCATCTATGCATTTATGACTGGTCCACATGATACGTATGCGGCAACAGGACATGTATCCCAGGGATCACATTAAACTGTGCACCATCTTTATCTGGAAAGATGAAGATTACAATCAAGTACTGTAATACTTTATTCTATATATATAATAGCCCTATAGAGTGAAGTGGTGAAGCAAAATCATATCCTTCTCCACTCTGCCAGAAATTCTGAAATCTTCCTAATCGCACTCAAGATGCAGGCTTCACCAGCAGCTCTCACTTATGATGAAAAGATGTTACCAAACTATGTGCCTATTTACGTCATGCTCCCTGTAAGTCATCAGAAAGAACCCTTGTCTATTAGTAACATTTTGATTACTATTATAAGCATGCTAATCTGCTTTTCTGTTTTTCTTGTCAACACTAGTTGGGAGTTATTACAAATGATAATGTTTTAGAAGACAAAGACAAGCTTGAGTCACAGCTCAAGGAGCTAAAAGCTGCAGGTGTTGATGGGGTTATGGTGGATGTATGGTGGGGGATTATAGAATCCAAGGGCCCTAAGCAGTATGATTGGAGTGCTTACAGGAGCTTGTTTGAACTCATTCAACGATATGAACTGAAGTTACAAGCTATAATGTCATTCCACCAATGTGGTGGAAATGTTGGAGATATCGTTACCATCCCAATTCCCAAATGGGTGCTTGAAATCGGAGAAACAAACCCCGATATCTTTTACACAAATCGTTCAGGTAACAGGAACAAGGAGTACCTCACAATTGGCGTTGATCACAAGCCTCTCTTTCATGGAAGAACTGCTATTGAGGTAAAGTTGCATGTAGATTTGGTGGATCTGGTTGAAATGTTTAAAATATGGCCAATATTGTGTTTTCTGAAATTGTTTTTGACCTTTGTAGATTTATAGTGACTACATGAGAAGCTTCAGAGAGAATATGTCTGATTTTCTAGAAGCAGGAGTGATAATAGTCATTGAAGTAGGACTTGGTCCTGCAGGGGAGCTAAGGTACCCCTCTTATCCGGAAAGTCAAGGATGGGTTTTTCCAGGGATAGGTGAATTCCAGGTGAGCTTGGCTTTATCAATTTTATTAATTGTATGAACCATAAACACTTATTGCAAGTTTTAGGTTCTTTTCGCCTCTCATGGCATATAGCCTGATGGTGACCCACCCTTTCAGCAAAAGTTGAGAGAGTGGGTTTTGAGTTTTTGCTGCGGCAAGGACTCCTATTTCTCTCCTACTATTGAGAGATTAATGATTATATCTATCAGTAGACTTCTGATAATAAGGTTTATTTGTGTTACAAAAGTAAAAAAAATTACAGTTTTAGGTTCTTTTCTTCAAGATAATTTCCTGAATATCGATTTCAGTGCTATGACAAATATCTCAAAGCGGAATTCAAGGAGGCAGCAACAGCTTCAGGGCACCCTGAATGGGAGTTACCTGATAATGCAGGAACATACAATGACAAACCGGAATCTACTGAGTTCTTTAAGACAAATGGAACATACCTTAGCGAACAAGGAAAGTTCTTCTTGACTTGGTACTCCAACAAGTTACTGTTCCATGGTGATGAGATCCTTGACGAAGCCAACAAAGCTTTCTTGGGATGTAAAGTCAAGTTAGCAGCTAAAGTATATATCACATCCCCACAACTATATTGAGTTACTAGCATTAGTTCAAATCAATCTAACTATTATTTCTTATTGCTGAAACAGGTGTCTGGAATCCATTGGTGGTACTTAGCTGATAATCATGCTGCAGAGCTTGCTGCAGGATATTACAACTTGAATGATAGAGATGGGTACCGTCCTATTGCAGGGATTCTCTCACGGCATTATGGCATTTTAAATTTCAACTGTCTTGAGATGAGGGACTCAGAACAAGATGCTGCCGCCAAATGCGGACCTCAGGAACTTATTCAGCAGGTGAAAAATCTACCATATTCCCCTTTAAATCCAGGACTAATTGCCGCATTCTCACTAGAATGCAGAGTACCACTACATTATGCTTTCAAAGATTATAAATTTTATAGTTTCGAGAAATTTGCATAAAGGTGGCTTACCATATATCATGCATGTACAAAACTATAAGTTTACTAATTGTACATGAAATGCAGGTTTTAAGTGGAGGGTGGAGAGAGAATATTGAAGTTGCAGGGGAAAATGCACTTTCAAGATATGATGCTACAGCGTACAATCAAATTCTATTAAATGCTAGGCCAAATGGTGTCAACAAAGAAGGGCCACCAAAACTTAGGATGTATGGGGTGACATATCTTCGTTTATCAGATGACCTGTTAGCAGAAAATAACTTCAAGATATTTAAGATTTTTGTGAAGAAAATGCATGCAGATCAAGTAAGCGATTGTCCTGCGCATGATATTGGATACTGCAAAGCTTGTGTTCATTTTTATCTCAATATTTGTTGATTCTGTTTCAGGATTACTGTCCAGACCCGCAAAAGTACAATCATGAAATTGATCCACTTGAACGTTCAAAGCTAAAGTTTTCAAATGAGGAACTTATGGAAGCAACCAAGAAACTGCCGCCGTTCCCATGGGATGAAGAAACTGACATGAATGTTGGTGGTACTCGTGGTATACTTGCGGCTTTGTTTGGCAAAATATTCTCTATGTTCAAGTGAGGAGCATGTTATAGCAAAATTAGAGTAATCAATCAAATAAGCAACTAGATTTGCAGCGCTCATAAATTGCCCTCACATGGCTGTGTTAGGACAACTTTTAGATATCAATCTTTTGGAAATATGGATTGGCTTTTCCATTTCATCAGTGCAAGTTTTCTCAGGACTGGATTAAGTCCCAGGAGAGTTACTTCTCCGTTTTGAGGGCAAATCTTGTAAAATCTATAGCCAGTTTGGTTGTTAAATTAGTAATTTGATTAAGAGTTGTATATGCAGCTTTTGCTAAATAATAATGTGGGCTTGCAGTTGCTCGTGTTTTGTGTAGAAAATGGGCCTCGCTATTTTTTATTGAAATATCAATTGAGCCCAAATGATTAGACTCCTCTCCATTTTATTTCAATTATGGTAAAATTAATCATTTATTTTTCTCTTTAATTTTTGTGAAATATTGATTGATCAAATAACTCGAGTGTCCGCTACTCCGCTTTGTGTTTCATTTATACTAAATGATTAAACTCCTGATGACAAAAAAAAAAAAAATTATTAGCTGTTTTGTCATTTTGAAAAACAGAATTGCCGGTTTCATTTTCATACGTAGATTATCATAGATATAACTATACCGGATCATGTTACTTGTTTGATTTAGATGGCTTATTCTCAACCTTATTGAGAATTAAAATTATTGTACACTTGCATTAAATAAGAAACACATTATTTAATAAAAAAAAGTAAAAAATAGACGAAACACTACTTTTATTAAATACATTCGAAAATTCTGATGTCATTACTTTATTGTAAAACCGTTAATGTTTGTTAGTATTTTGTTGGGATATTCTTCACATACCATAAAAAAAAATTTTGTGTTAGTAAATGTACCTATATCCTTTTCGAAAACGATAAAAGAATACTTTAAGATGTTAAAGATCAATATACTCTGAACTTTAAAGTTATTATCCACTTTTAGAAATTAAAATTATCGTTCACGGGTAATAAACAAGAAACACATTATTAAATACGAAAATTTGAAATGATATGATATAATACTAAAATTTATATTCAAAGATTCTGATGCTATTTTTTTATTGCAAAACCATCAATAATTAATTAATTAATTAATTAGCATTTTGTCGAAATATTCATCACATATTCATATACTCTAAAAATTCTTAAACCGCTAAATGTTTTAAAAATCGTTACCAAATGCTTTTAAATCGATTTAAAAAATGATGAAACATATTTTGAATTTCAAAAGATTAATGCACTCACTTCAGAATTATCAGGGTTCAAAGTTATTATAAACGATATTAGTTGAAGTTTTTGTCACTTGACTACAAGGAGAAAGTGTTTTCTTGATCCAATAGTTGAAACTATACATAGCATTCATATTAGAAATAAATTTTTTTAATTATTTATAATGGCTTAAATACGTAAGATTAAAAAATGGATACAAATAGGCTAATTGAATGGAGATGCGGGGTATCGATCCCCGTACCTCTCGCATGCTAAGCGAGCGCTCTACCATCTGAGCTACATCCCCAGTTACAAGTAAGGTTTTAACTAAAGATTTTGAAATATTTTATTCAAAATGTTGCATGAAACGCTGTGTTTGTGGCTTCTCAAACTTGAGACATTGAGAGAATCCGAAGATAATGGCCGTAACCGCTACTTTTGCATATGTTTTTGGACGTTTCTGAAGATGGGTCTCGTCTACTTGCTTGACACATTGCTCCAATCTTTACTAAAACTACACCTCACCTCTTTTCAGGTACTAACTTTTCTTCAATGTGCTTTTAATTAGAATTTGTTTTATGTGCTTTTAACCGAGCAGTTGCATTTTGATTATGAATGTACAGGCATTGCTCCTGAGCAAATGGGTTACTTGTTAATTTGTTTCATTGGGATAGCCTTGATAAATTGTCTAACTTAACACTATTGTAAATGCAAGATTTTAGCCTATGCATGAAACCAAGTTGACTGCATAAGTTTTCATATGAACAAATACTCTGATCAAACGGCTTGCAATGATCACTGTTTGTCCCCGGCGCTTTTTTTTTTTTTCCTTTTAAATGTAAGACCGATATTCCTGTGATATGAATGCAATAGTTTGATAAAATAATGTGATTTTGTTTATCTTAAAATCATGTCAGTTGAGTCATTGATAAAATGCAGTCCCTTGCGTGGCCCCAACTTTGAGATCTCAAAACAGTCATTCTAGATGTTTTAGGCTTCTTGTTATTAATTACATGCATATCTACAGGATTTCTTTTGAATTATTAAAAATACTTTTCTACAATTTTGTTACAAAGTCAACTTAGCTGAAGAATCATATTGTGATTATAGCTGAGTGATTTATGACAGTTGGCCTTTTGCAATAACTATGTTCCCTGGTCACATTACCTGAAACTTCAATGCACTCTCAGCTTCTTTTCTTATAAACACTCTCCATTTCTCATAGTAGTCTAGCAGAAATCCTCTACCATCTCTGTTTTTGCTTTCAATTTTTGTTAATCATGGGTCGTAGGAAGCTCCTTATGCAGAAAATTGATAATTATCCTGCTCTCCAAGTAACATATACGAAGCGCAGAGATGGGATTGTTAAGAAGGCCAAGGAATTATCAGTACTGTGTGATACTGATGTTGGCCTCCTTATGTTTTCTCCCAGTGGTAAACTGACAAAATATTCTAGCAGTAGAAGGTTGATACATATTGTTCAATTCACAAGAAAGGAATTTTAAGATTTTCTTTTGTGGTCTTTTCATAGATCCCATCTTGTGATTTGTTTTTTTATTTAGTTCTCTGGATTTTGCAGGATTGAGGATATATTTCTTCGCTTTATATGTGATGAGAAACAAGAGTATGTTTCTGTGTTGTCTCTGTTATTTCTATTTGTTCTGGACTTATGAAGGTCACTAACAATTTATTTATTCTTTTGGTCATATTCTCTGACGTTTGATATGCTTGCAACGATCTTACAAATATGAAGACCTCTTGAAAATGAAGATGTAATTAATCTCTCTGATCTCTCTCTTTTCCACTTAAGATGACATGTTTTAAAATTCATATGTGATAATTTGTGCTCTCATCATCAGCATTTGTACCGAAGCCTCGTGCACTCAAAATGTGAAGGAGAAATGCTGGATCTGATAAAAAAGTTTGGCTGTCTACCTCTCCCTCTCCCTCTATGTTGCTTATATTTCATGCTCACACACTCACATGTGCCTTGTCATTTGTTTTCTAGTTTTGATCTGATGAAAATCCTTTTTTTTCTTTTTTCATTTGAATGAATCACTTATTGATGATGGGACAAGTTTAGGAAGGAGGTAATTTGTGATTTCACACTGAGAACACAGTGTTCTACAACAAAATTCACCTATAAGTTGTAATTGATTTTGATCTGTTTCTGGCTTCCTAGGAACTTGAGAAAAAACTTATTGAGCTTTGTGAAAGACAATTTGATGCAGAGGAAAAGATGAGGTGGGTTTGCTTAAAGAAATTTGTTCTGTGATACTCTATATGATTAATTTCAATTCTGAGTATGTGGATCATCCCCAAGATACATGTCTGTTGCACTTTGAATCTATTTATTAAATGTCTTTTCATTCTTCCTACTTGATATATATTTCTATATTTTTTATTATATAAAAACAGTTTTTACCAACCAAAGGTGGAGAACATCACCACAATTCATGAAGCTGTTGATCATGAGAAATTCCTTAACAGTGCAATTCGACGTGTAGAAAAGCTGAATGTGAGCATGTTCTTCCCTTGCCCATATTTCATGCAATCCTATTGACGCTGAAAAATGGATAACAATTTATGTTCTTCTGAGTAGGCAAAACTCCTTCAGAAAGAGAGTGCATCCAGAATTCCTGAGAGTATTGAGGTAACATGACATAGCAATAATTACTAAATCTTGTCTGCCATCTCTTTTGGATCACTGATTGTTGTTTTTCATTCGAAACAATAACCCCCGGCATCCTCTTGTATTTATAGCTTGAAGCTGCTTCTTTCTTCGATGGAAATCAAGTGCCTGTGCCTCCGAATTCTAAACAAAAAAGGTAATAGATTTTGATTCCTTGTGTTTATCCACTCTTGCAGGAATTCTGCTGGCTATCCTGAGATTGTTTCCCTTTGTTTTTGTTTACACTCATGCAAAATATAATAAAAGAAAAGTAATTAAGGGGAAACAAACTAGGCAATTTATCTGCAATTATTGAATCTCGTGAATCTGTTTCTGTAGGAGGAATCCATCAATGTGTGAATATCACCATGCACGAACAAACTCACCCACCAGTCTCAACCCAAAGATTCAATACCTGAACAAGGAAGGGCATTGGATTCTTGAGAGTGGCTGGGCAATGGAATGAATGTAATGTCCCTCACCTGCAGGGGCTAGGACAAAAATCTTTGATTAGCAAAGCAAAGGTTGATAGACTATAAGCTTCTGTGGTTTATCTGGGAAGTGAAAGTACTGTTTCTTCTAGTAATAAGGCTTGCCAATAACTGTAAAGGTTGTTTGTGTAGCCATACTCAGAACTCTAAAATGAGGTATCTTGGAACCTGTTGGATATGATTTTGCTATAATATATTAATTAAAGCATGTTTGAATCTTATGTATTATCATCATCTCCAGTGTGAAAAAACAAATTAGCTCTGACGATGAGAGACAACTGCGAGCTTCAACCCAGCTTAGATTAACCCTTACCGATATGAAGCAATCAACCAAATTTTCTTTCTTTCTCTTTGGTTTTTTCTTATTTTCTCCTCAAATAAACTTGAGGCAAGCATAAGAAAAATTCTGTCATTTAACATACAATTAATGGAAAGTAAATGGTACAATTAATGGTTCATGTTTACTAAGAAATATTAACGTCAGCACCAGCTAATTCAGCCATGTTTCCTTCTTGTTGAAATAAAAGAACTGTTGGCTGCAGCATAAGAAAGAGCATCAGCAACAAAATAAAAACAGACAGAGACTAGTTTGACAAGAAATTGGAATTTTCACTCAATACTAGGGGTCTGATTATTTCAGATGTGAAGTGGAGTCACATTTTCCAGTTTTTGTACATAAAAAACTTACAAAATATTAAAACAAAAGGTTATCACACTACGACCTCAACCAAAAAAAAAAAAAAAATTAAATTAAACATCAAATGCCGCTAGCTTCTTTTCGTCAGAAACGACCAAAGTTGGGCTATAATTAAAACAGGAACTATATATAGACTGAACCTTCCCATCCCTGACCGTAAACACCAAAAAAACAAAAAAAAAAAAAAACGTTGCCATTCACTATGTGCCTTATAAGCATTTTTTAGTTACTAAAGTTAATCCGAAGGTTGAATCTTGAAGCACATTTTTTAGTTACTAAAGTACTGCGGATATAAATGATTATGATGGATTGTTTTGATACCTGAGTTGGGATGTCTTATCTTATTTTGATTTGTATTGACATTGTTTGAATTTGTGTTTTAATATGGTTAATACCACTATTTTTTTTTCTTTCATTCAATTTACTTGTTGATATCATGTTTGTGAAAGTTTATTGTTAAAGTTTACGTTCTCATTTATTGAGAAATAATGATTTTCGTAATTAAATTTTATTTTAATTTTCTAGTATTCTTTAATTTAAGGATAAAGTTATTGTAAAATCTATTATTTATAATTTTTTTATCCACTATATTTTTTCATTTTTTAATAGTAATTTAATAATTAATAAAATTAATAATTATTATAATTTTGATATAATTAAATTTATCAAAGTAAAAAATATTTTGATTATAAAATTCAAACAAAACTCAAATGAGTTATTTGGGTTGGATTAAAAATATTTGGGTCAGACCCAAATTTTTATAATTTAGTTCGGATTGTTTTAAGAGTTGGACTATTGGCACCCCTATGATCTCCTCATAAAATTCCCTTTTTAATTATATTCATTTATTTACTAAAATACCCTTTTTTAGATATACTTTTCTAAGTTCTCAATTTTCATTTGATTTGTTTTATTGTTAAAACTCAAAGTATTAATGTGCTATTTTTTAATTTTATTATTACTCTACACACAAATAAAAAAGTTATATGGGTGATAAGTTTTTTAGTTTTAATCATTGGCTAAAATAACACATATTTCAAATTATAATTTCAAAGCAATTTTAAGTATAAAAATATTTAATCAATAGAAATCAAAATAGAACAATAGATTATTCTAAATTTGTACAATTTATTTTAGTTAGATAGAAAGTAACATATAGAATTTTCTTTTTAAAAAATGATTGATTATGAACTAAGTAATTTGCTGGAAAAAAAATCTATATGTGTTTAATTTCAATTGTCCTTAATTGTAATTTTATTTAAAGTGGGGTTTTGTAAGAATAATGTAGGGGAGCCAATAGCTCTACTCTTGTTTTAAAATCTAACCCAAGCCAATAGTTGATTCCACATTTTAGCATAGAGTTCAATCAAAGTCTGAGGCCTATTTAGATCAAAACAGACTACGTGGACAATGAGGATCCAACGGAACCAGGCCAATGTGGTTCACAAAATTAGATGTCAAATTGAGTAAATAACACTAAGCGCCCATCTATTTCATTTAAACATTACACCATGCATACGTTAGTATTAAAATCTAATGAAAAAGAAATCACGATCAACCATTTTTTCTTTTCTAAGCACACAAGATTGAAAAATAAAATTTTCTTTATTGTGATTTCATACCTCTTGTATAAGAAGTTTATATAGTTAAATTGGTTAACCCCAACAAAGGCATAAATACATTAGATTGTGTTGCATATACTTGCACCCATAAGTATACAATGTGTGCAATTGAATATGATGTATGACACCAGGATCAACATTGACAGAACACTTCAAGAAAAAAAAAAAAAGGAATGAATAATAAAACAAACATACAAATTGCTAGGTTTTGCAAAAAAAAATTAACTAATTTGCATGGAATAAGGTGAGGGGGTCAAACTCAAAGATGCATTGGGTTTGGCCCATTTTTATACAAACCTGGGCTTGTTTGCACAAATTCAACCCAGACCTTAGTATTAAGGTCCAATGGTTCAATTGTTTTGTTTTGCTTTTGGTTTAACAGGCTTGTATTATCATTTTAGTCTCATTACATTTCGAGAATATATTATAATCACGTAAACTTAAATCCCGTAAACTTAAATCCCTATATCTTAGTTGGCTTAACCATTGCAGTGGAAGCAAGAAGTCACGAGTGCAATTCTAAGGGTGGGTATACATTTAATTTGATGATGTGCAGAGGTAATAGTGAAATGTAACTTAAAAACTCTCGACGAAACTTCTGAATATTACATAAATATATTGTAATATGAGCTTATAAAATCCGAACGTCTGTACTTTAAAAGGATCTGTGCATTCTTATAAGAGGACTACTTTCTGAAGATGCAACAATTATTTTCACATCTCACTGTCGTTAAAGCTGACTTGAAAACTCATGAATTATTCCTTCTAAAAAAATAAATGAATGAATTGCTAGTTAAACAACTTTTGAGCTTATAATTTTTAAGTACTATTTTTTCTTTTTTGGTCTTTCACCCTTTAAAAAAAAAATTATTATTTCATTCATCTCCTTCCCACAAGATTAAAATCTGAGCTTAGAGAAAAATCATGTATTTTTGCCAACTTAAATTTGAGCGCGCATTAAAGATGCAAGCTAAAACGTGCACAACCATGGATGTTGTTGCCATGCGAATTCAATGACAGTAGTAGCGCAATTGTGTAGTGGCTGATTGAAGGCTTTCGTATTGAGGTTTGTTTAGGTCATTAGCGATATTCATCGGCTGATGGAACGAATGAGTGCTTTTTGAGTTCAACCTGTCTCTTGAAATTGCAAAGTATCAACTCACAAGCTAGCAAAATTTGCAAAAGTCGTCTAGTCGTTGGTGGAATTAAGATTTTAATTTAGGGGTTGCCAAAATATGAAGAAGATTGAGAGTTGCCTTGAAAAATATATTGGGGATCATTTTGAAAACTTTTTAGTTTTCACATTATTTTTTTTTAAAAAGTTTTGAAACCCTGGCAACCCTAGGCGTGAATGTAGTTCCGCCTCGACGACTAGTGTTGTAGTTCGGCTGGAAAATGTTTTAGTAGAACTTTATACTCTTTTGTCATGAGATTAATGCAATTTTTATGTTCAATTAAAAAAATATGAAAATATGCTTTTCGAAAGGTATTTAAAATTTTCTTAATTTAACCGGCTCTAACATATTTTTTAATATTCTTGCTGCCTTGCATCATCGTTCTACGTTTTCTTGAATGATTTTCCTAGTAATGATTCAAAATCATTTTCCAGTCCTAGCCAAGTCTAAAAAAATAAGAGTGGTAATAGACCCCTATTATTTCAAATTTTATTCTAAATGATATCTCATTCATTAAATTTCATAATTTCTTACAAAATTCAAGTAAATTAATTGTATTATCTCACCAATCAATTTGATGAATGTCATATGATTTACGATAAAAAATTTGAGATATGTAACGCTACTCAATAAATAAATTTGGTGCTCTTCAACTATTAATAATTGTAGTTATAATAATTTTGTGCAAATACCAACACTAACCCTACTCATTATTGCTAAAACTCGAGCGATTACACACAAACAACAACTTATTCAATCTATATATATATATAAAGCTGGGACTTGAGAAGGTGATGTGGCATCACCATTTCTCATCTTTGTATATTCTCTATTATCTGATAAATAGAGAAATTTTCTTTTAGATTTGGCTTTTCATCTTCTCATAATTAATTTAATTGTTATTACACAATAACAATTATGTAAAGATTTTAATGAAGCATATTCTTTGTAATGAACATCCAAGAGGGAGTGTTATGAATTTATTAAAATAAATATAGATGTTCATAACATATATCTTTTAGTCTCCCCACTATCTCCCATTAGCAACCTTTAGCTTTCCTATAACTCCTACTATCTCACAAGGAATTATGATCTATAATTTTTTATTAATTTCATGGAGTGATTATGTAACTATAAAATGAGAACTCATCTTTTTGTTTTGTACACACACAATTGGAATGAATAAAATCACTCTATAATATATTCTCTCATTTTATTCTTTATCTTGCGTTGCTTCTTTATTTGTATTGCTGGCTAATAGCTTTTTTTGTTTTTTATAAGGTTGCCTCATCTTAAAAAAAAATCAATTCATATTTTTTATCAGTTTCATCAAGTGTAAAGTAAGAAAAAAAGATAATATTAAATTCTTTTTTCAAAGCCGCGTGAAGCGCGGTTCTATTTTCTAGTTTAATTAATAAGAAAACTACTTAAATATTCAAAATTAAGAGTGAAAACGAGTGACATTGAGCAAGAAGTTGCTGTTATTAATGAGACTGATTGACAATTTTCATCCTTCGGAATTTTATTGATAACGTTACCATAAATTTTAGAAGTTGGTAATTAAAGTTATTAAAATTAAATAATTACAACTTCATGTCTTAATGATTAATAAGTTTGTTCTTTTATGCAAAGTCTCCTTTCTGCAACTCACCATCCAGTGAATCATGAATGTGTTCCAATTTGGTGGGCGTGCTTGATTAATTTGTCCTTTAATGCATGCCCAAAAGCTGTGTATGCAGCTAGCTTTTACAATTTCTATATTCTTTAATCTTTAATTTTATTTCGTAGGAACTGCGTCTTGTACTTCAGTAAGAAACAGCTTATTTAATTTAATTTAATTTAAAAAGAAAACTACTTAAGTATTTTCTTTTTGTCCTTAAAAAAAAAGAAAAAGAAAAAAATTTCAATCACCGGAGAGGCAATCCAAACATCGTCTATTTAGTTGCTAGTCAATAAGTTAACTAGGGGTGGACCCAAAACTTCATATTACCTTGGGCTAAATTAAAAAAAATTATATTTTATTATGACCATAAATTTTCATAAGTAGAAAGAAATACATTAAATAAAATGGGACATAAAGAATTTTATCCTATGAATACGTACTCTAAAAAAATAATTATAAGAAAAGAGTTGAAAACAAAAGATAATTTAAATATAAAAATACTATTTTTCAATTATGAAATCTAACGTTGCCACCTAGGATAACATGCAATTAATCTAACTTTAGATGGGATTCTGTTGTTTGCACGGGAAGAGCAAATCCAGGCCGATCTAATAAAGTGGTAGAACATGCTGGTGATGATCAAGCCAATTGTGTAGTGGCTCATGAACTTATTAATTGTCTCTCTGGCTCTCGTACTGAGGTTTTTTTGGGTCATTAGTGATATTCATGGGCTGATTGATGAATAGATGTTCTTTGAGTTCATCATGTCTCTTGAATCCGCTCATATGCTAGCAAAAATTTAAAATTGACCTAAGTCTCCTAATCAGTTGCAGAACCAGGATTTTAAGTTGGAAGTTGCCAAAATATATTGCAAGTTTGTATTTTAAGAAAATTGTGGGTTGCCTTGAAAACATGTCCGGGGCCATCTTGAAAACATTTTAATTCCTTATGCTTCAAAAATCTTCAAAACCTTACCAACCTCTTCAAAAATCTTCAAAGCCTTTGCGTCTAGTCGTCTAGTCATGAGCAGGCCCAGCTAAGACCCAAGAGTGGTTTCAACCTCTTCTGGTCATTATTTTTCTTTTAAATATGTACAAAACTCTTTTGAAAGAATTAAATAAAAAGAATTTGAATTTTTTTTCTATATAATAAAATATTTGTAATTTAGTGATAATAATGTTATTAATAGTTTTAAAAATTTGGGTCAAATCCTAGTAATAATATAATTTTATTTTTTTTAGATATTATGTAGAGATTACTTACAAAAATGATACTTTTACAAATGTGGTCACAATGAGTTCCAACATTTAAAGTAAATGTTTTATTACTGTGATTTTTTTTAAATTTTAAAAAAATAGAATTTGTGTTTTTGTGCCTTTAAATGTGTTTAAATAAATAGTAAAAAAATTAAGTATCCCAAACTAAATTAAAATTTTTAAAGTAAGCATCCCTTAATTCAAGTGTCTGGATTTGTCGCTGCGTCTAATGTTATTATTTGGCTGGAAAAATTTCTATTGGAACTACTTTATACTCTTTTCTCATGAGATTAATGCAATTTTTTTGTTGAATAAAAAAAATCAAAATATGATTTATCTAAACTAAAACTTTTCTTAATATAATCGGCTCTAACATACTTTTTAATATTCTTGCTGTCTCGCATCCTCATTCTACGTTTTCTTGAATGATTTCCCTATTAATGATTCAACCTCACTTTCCAGTCTTAGAAACATCTGAAAAAATCAAGTTGGCGCTATTCAACTATTAATAATTATAATTATAATAATTTTGTGCACACACCAACCCCAACCCTTACTCATTATTTCTAAAACTTTGGTGATTGCAGAAACAAAACACAACCTATTAATTTTAATTAATTAAAAATCTACTTCAATATTTAAAATTATGAGTGAGACCGAGTGAGGATGAGTCAAGAAGCTGCTCTCACTGATAAGACTACTGACAATTTTCGTCATTAGGAATTATATTGATAACATTTCCACAAATTTTAGAAGTTGAAGATGCTAATTAAAGTTATTAAAATTTAATAATTAGAACTTCATATCATCTTCTCAAAGACTTCACGTCTCAATGACTAATAAGTTTGTTCTTTATGCAAATTAGTCTCCTTTCTGCAACTCATACCATCTAATGAATGTGTTCCAATTTGGTGGCATGCTTGGTTTTGTTAGCCTAAAGGGCTACACATATTGTAATTTTGATGATAACAAACATATGTATTAAGTGATTTAATAAATATTGTATTTCACATTTTCACTAGTTTTTGAAGGATAATATTTATGCAAGTGAATCAAGTGAAATTAAGCTCAAGACACTCAACGGATAACGGCGACATAAAAAATATAGTTTAGAGCTCAACGAATAAATTAGTGCGATAAATTCTTGTAAAGCCAGTATGATTTAATTGATGCATGATTTAGCATTTGAGAAGCTCAAGAGATTAATTTAATTAAATACTTTTCATAAACTAAAAGGTTTTATTTTTATAAAGTAAAGTATTTTGTAGATTTAAGTAATTTGGACTTAAATGCTAAGATTTGAAATCTTTGATTTTAATAAGTATTAAATTTTGGAGTTAGACGTTTTTACAAACATTTGAAATGTTTTGGGCCATACTATAATTTATGAATATTTTGGACTAAAGTGAAAGATTTTGAGAACTTTGAAAAAATATGGGTATTATGTTGAAAATGACCTTTGTTCGAAATAATAAAATCTTTGGGGTCATATCATAATTTCAAAAAATTTGGGAAAGACAACTACTTTTAGGAAGTTCTGAAATTGGACCTATTTATAAAGTTTTATGACATTTGGGCTATAGTATAATTATAGAAAGTTTTGGGCCAAAGTATAATTTTAGTGAACAATGTTACTGTAGCAAAATTCAAAAATAACGGTAATATCACATTCTGTTCTGAAAGCAAGATAATCAAGCTAACCGCTTGGGGAATTTGCCTGAATAGCGGCTTTTGAGCCACTATAAAAACTCAACTCAAACTTCATTCTAATGACTAATGCAAGCAAATATAAGATCATACAACATATATTGAGCTTCCAAAACGCAAATCATCATAGATTGAATTATTGTTGAGCGATTATTTGTTTATCCACTCTTAAAGAGAGTTTCATTGTTGTGATTTTCATTTCTCATCAAATTGTGAGTGTACAAGTGTGAGAAACACTTGGGGTGAAGAGATTGGGGATATAATCTCTTGTTGTAAAGGTTCATTGACACCTTGGAAGTCAATTGTAAGCATTTGAAGCTTTGGATAGTGAAATCCTCAAGCTGGGTGAGCTTGGAGGCGTGGACGTAGGCAGGGATAGCCGAACCACGTAAAAATTCTTGTGTTTATTTTCTCTTCCCTTACTCTTTTAATATTGTGCTTGATTGAATTTATTGTTTTTTATTTGATTAAGGCAATAGATTAAATTATTGTGCGAATTGTATTGCATAAGTTTTAAAATCCCAATTCACCCCCCCTATTGGGTTGCATAACTTGCATTTCAGGTTTAACTTGCCCTTTAATGCATGCCCAAACGTTGTATATGCGGTTAGCTTTTACAATTTATGTATTCTTCATTCTTTAATTTTATTTTGTAGGAATTGCGTCTTGTATTTCAAAAAGAAACAACTTATTCGATTTAATTTAAATAGAAAACTACTTAAATATTCAAAGAATGGATCAAAGAAACTTTACACATCCACACAAGGAGCTCAGCCACCATTCCGCCTCTGTTCCTTTCATTGCTGGAGCATCATTCATCGTATGTGATATTAGTGTGTGGTCGAGTGTGCATGATTAAGCAACAATATTATTAGTATGTGCTCACTAGCATGAGCTGAAAAAATATGATCATAAGTTATAGATCTTAACTTCAATCTCTCGGTCTGTAAATGGTCACTTATTGCCATCTAACCGGCAAAAATACATCTGTTGTGATTGGGAATGGCTCAATATTTCCTGACTTGATTATATATGTACATTCACCTAGTATGAAATACATTCACCTAGTATGAACATAATGAAAATGCTCTTATCTAAGTTAAATCACATCTAGAACATTGGAAATTATCTAAAAAAGAAAAAAAATACTATATCTTTTTAGTTTTTCAGTATTGGAGAAAACAAACATCTAAACAGATCGTAACCATTCTCAGAATTGTGTTGAATCAGTAGCTTGTCAAGAACAATTGAACTATCAACTCCAGTATCGGAAACAATCGTGTGAATAGGCAATTGCAAATGTGTGTGGGTTCAAATTAATGGTAGAAATGCTTGGCATAAACATGTATGTATGACATTGTATGTATGGCCTGCTCTGAGCAGCTAATTGCGTCTTCCATTATGAAAAGCATTAATAAGCCCAATGCCTCATAAAATTTGGGGCATGGTTTGCATCTAAGTATTACTCTGACAAAATATTAAGGAAGGCAAAAAAAAAAAATTCATTTTAACGTGGAGTCAGTGCAAATATGAGCTTCTGACCTATATTTAAATACTCTAATAACCACAAGTTCTATTAAATAAATTATTATATTACATATTCACCCACCGTTATAAAAAGCCTAGACCTTCAAGCTTAAATTTTAGGTCAAGCACTATCGTTAAAGGGAAATCCACGCATATCCTACCCTATGGTTTGGGGAAATGACAACTTGGTCAAACTCATGAAGAAACACACTTTTCTAACCTAGCTTACATTAAAAACTTCTCTCTTTTCTTCCACATATTTGTTTCCTTCACAACAAACTCCAACTCTTGCCTTTTCTTTTCTAAGTCCTCTCCATTTCATTCGTTGGTTGCTGCTTTTGTTCTAAAAGCTTGTGCTACTCGTCACGACATTGAACAATAATGATAAAAGCATAAGTTGGTACTAGGCTATTAGCTACAAGGTTTTTGAAAATAGACGGTCAATCTGATTTTGGCTTCACAAGATTGCTTTTGAATCAATTATTGGATTCAATGGTTATTAATTTATCATGTGCGTTATTAGGTGTATGACTCTGATTGAATTGCATGTATGACGTTATTATTAACTCTTGTTTTCCTCTAAACTACAACACGTATTCCCTTGACTTTAAACAAGTGTGACATTTGTGCAACTAGTGATTGTTTGCCCCAAATGCTTGTTGAGTTGCAACTTCATATAGGATTTGTTAAATACATATATGATTTTTCACTTTTGAACAAAATTCAATCACAAGTTTGGGAAATCCATTAAGGGTTATGACCATTTTGAGTTGATAGCTTGACACTGAAGAAACAAACATGGAAAGAAGAAGAACATATAATCTTATGTTGCGTTTACTAAACTAGAATCGAAATGAGCTGGAATCGAAATGAGTATGAATGGGAATGGGCTGGAATGAGCTGGATTGCCATAAATGTGTTTACTTTATCTTGGAATCAGAATTGGAATGAGTTAGATTGTAACAAATTACTAAAAAGTACTTAATGAATTATTATAATTTGTTACAATAAAAAGTACATTTAATAACCATACATGTGTTTACTCAAACTCATAAGTACTTTTTTAGAACTTTTTTAGTAATTTGTTACAATTTAACTTATTTCAATTCTGATTCTAAGAAAAGGTAAACACATTAATGACAATACAACTCATTCCGAATTCAATTTCTACAGTTTTAGTAAACAACTTATTTTGATTCCCATTCACTATTCCAATTCCAACCTTTTCACATTTTTGCCCATTCCAATTCTAGTTTAATAAACGCAGCATAAGAACATTTTGGAGAAGTTGAATGAGTTTCTAGTTTGCAAATTATCCAACTATTTTAAGGCATATAAAAGTGTGACACCATTACCTGAAAATAATAAATCCATAATTACGAGGTAAAACAAAATGTGATGCATCAATTCAAAAAAGCCGTCCTTGAAATTCTGATAATAAAGGCATAATGAGCATGTAAAACTTCAAGGAAGCCCTTAATGCTTTGTCAACCCTACCATTCTTTTTCTTCGCTTCTACTTCACTAGTTCCACCAGCCTGACAACAAAACCACCTCCATTGATATATGATTTCATTTAGAGGGGAAGTTCCATATGCTTAAAATGCTAGAACTAAACACACTTGTACAAGAAAATATACAAAACCAAATGACCTAACCTTCAAAATAATAGCACTTCCTGAAAGCTATCAAAAACAAGTTTCTAACTCCCAACGGATTTCTAACTCATACGAAGTGTTGATTTTCAATGTGGATTTCAACTATTTTAGGAAAGAACAAATATCATGTAATAAATAAAACTGTGGAGAGCTGGATTAATTGTTGGTATATTAAACCATTGAAAATAACCCAAATAAACCTTGTTCAAATCTACGACGAATGTCCACCCAGTCACTGGACCCACCACGAACAGTGATTTTTGGTGACAAATAAACCAAAACAATAGGATTAGGATTCAATGCCAAGTTTTTTTTTTTGTTGAGCACTGAATTAATGATTAAGATTTATTTTGAGTTTTTATTTTTTTATTTCTTTTAACTAACAATTATTGATTCAATGCTCAGCAAAAACCCAGCTCAACATTGAATCCTTATTCAAAACAATAAAGACTTTTTTTAAGCTACCTTGTTTAGACAAATCCCACTCTTGATGTGCTCTAGCAAATACTGGCTTCAAGACCAACAATAAGATTTACACGACATATCATCAATATATCTTACCTTTTTGCATGACCAAAGCATTGGTGGCATGCTAAGCATGAAATTCATATTACACATTCCGTCTAAATCTAAGAATGAAAAGACACAAACATAATGATATCTTTGATATAACAGTTTAATTCAAAGGTGCCGAGGAATTCGATCAAATGAACCTACCTTTCCTCTTATGAGAATGGCAAGGTCCTCCATGACACACTTCCTATCGTTTAACATACAAGGTGCAATGACACAAACACATTTAGAACCCGCCACAATTAAACGACACTTGAAGTAATGGTTTTTAAAATAAAGTAACAATCAAGTACGAAACAAAACTTTGTAAACCGTATAAATCAATTGTTCCTGATTTGTTTTGAAATATTTATTTTGAGTAACAACACACATACAAAGTAGGTAAAAAGTAATAATAGAGTATTAAACAACTATTTGTAAATCATATAAATCATTTGGTCCTTATTTGTTTTAGTATCTTTATTTGGAGTAACACCATACATACAAAGTAGGACAAATGTTTGTACCTCCAGTGTTATGGCATTTAAAATATCAGACATTCAGTGGTGTTACCAGGCTACATTTTTTATGATTGAATGAAAAAGTTAAAATCAATTGAAACATGACATTCACGAGTAAATGGCAGGTAAGTTGAAATATAAACTTTGCATCCCATCCTTTGAATACTGCCAAAAACTAGGATTAGCTTGTTTCCAATACAAGTCTCGTGTCCCATAAGATACCCTAAGAATGCTCTTTCTATGTATTCACAACAATCAATAAAGGTCTGCAACTCTGAGGAAAACAACATAGTATTAATCTATCAATTAAATTTGTTCTAATAAATTAAAAAAATTCATTTTATGTTGAACCGACTTTAACTCTGGAGCCTACTCAATTGCTAGCTTAATAAAGTCAAAGTTTGAAATCTTCTTCCCATGGATTAAAATCAAGGGATTGTGTAGTACTTGGAAAATGAGAAAACCAGCAATTAGTTAACAAGAAGAACGCTGCAATATTAATGTTGTGCAAATTTTAATATACTCGCAAGCGCACGAATCTATTGTAGTATAGATCAATGGTGACGAGTGTCGATCCCACGAGGAGGTGGATTTTAATTGTGTGTAGAATTAATTTTGTAAATGGGTGATTGGATTTGTGGTGGAAATAATTTGGAATATGCTAAAACTTAAATTAAAATAGCGAGAATAAATTCTAAAATTAGAATTGCAATGGCGAGAATAAATTGAAGATAATTCTATTGAAATGACGTACTTGGGTATTCGGATCCGTATCAACATGCATCATGGGCTAAATAATCCTTATTAATGCCAATTAAATCATGAGGGGGGAATCCACACCTCATGAACCACGCTCCAATCAATATGGTGCTAAGGGCTTATCGTGCCAAATAATAATAACCTTATATTAGAGAGCCGGTGTAACCAAGGCGGTATCTAGACAAGATTATTATTATTTGTCGACGAGAAGTCAAAACATCCACAAAAACTAGAGGGGAAGAGAAAGTAAATTTACCAAATTAAGCCCATGACACATGTTGAGACTTCACCTTCAACCCAAGCTTGAAAGAAAATTAGCCACTCATAATTGAACTAGGGGCAAAATGGAAATTTATTAAAATACGTAGAAAATACAAGATAGAGAAGGAATTATAGAAAATGGAGTCCAAAAATGGATTCAGAGGCATCCAATTAGGGGGGGAGGCCCAATTTTTATAGATACATGGAGTAAATCATGGCCATCGGATTAAAAATAATTTGGACGCTCAGGATTGCGCCACGTCATCAGCCAACGACGCTTGGATGAATACGATTTGGATGAACGAATTGGTTGAAAATAATCGTGTGATGCATGTATCGACGCGAGATTTTTAGTGCCACGTCACCATCAACAGTACATAAGAATTTTAACCCAACAGGATCGTGACACCTCATCAGTCAATGCCACATCATCGATCAATGCCACGTCATCGTCCGTCTAAGTGAACAGTAACGTATACAGTACCGTACGTGTGAATAGTACCGTACATGTGAATAGTGCCATTTTTCCTTTTAAGCTCCTCCTAAGGTTTTCGACCGTCCTGAGTTCAAAAATGATGTCCGTTTTTCCGTCTGATCTCTCGTTTATTGTGAAATGACTATAATACCCCTAAAATACTTAATTAAAATAAAACACATGTAATTAAATCACAAGAAGGTTAAATACATAAAAGTAAGGGTTGTTAGTAAGACTTGAAATGTAAAATGATGGTTTTCTCCTTTATAAATATGCATTTTCTAACACTCAACAATTAACCCTAATAACACATTATCACGTACCAATGAAACCACTACAAAGAGTTGTAAGCTAAAGACACGGTGATTAATGGATAAAACTGAAACGCTTACATCACTAAAGTAAGGGGATATCGAGTACCAATCATGCAACAACATTTCATTATAAAAATCAAATTCAACGGATGGCATTTTCCAATCACCATCCTGCAATTGTTTTGAGGTAAAAAATAAAAATCACTAAAGATAAATAATATGACAAAGCTGAAGTTCACATCTAATGCAACCACAGTAATAGACGGGACTTCTTTAAAAAAATCTACATTAGTTCTCTAGCAATCTGTGAAGCTTGGTGGTGAATCAAACTCAGCAAAGTGAAACGACATTTATAGGGATGGCTATTGCATTTAAAAGTCATGAGACAAAACACATGCTTCACTTATAAATCATAAGCATTAAAACGACACTTGGATAAATTCGTTTTGGTCATTACTTAAAATGATGCACGGGATGGCCATGTGAGAAATCTTTAGTCAAGTTCGGCAAAGTCGTTATCCACGAGTCTTCATGCTGTGCAATCTGGGTTTTTTGGCTTGTTACTAATGCAGTTATTTAAGCTAGCCAACGGAACATATTAGGATCATCATTATTAGCAAATTAGGGAGAGATAGAAGAGAGAGAAATTTTTAGCTTGTTCTTTATAATCTTTTGTAATTGCTTGGTGAAATTCTCCATTGATCATCAATAAAAAATTCATCAGAAAGGTTCTCCCATGGATGTAGGTTGCACCGCTCTTGTTCAGCTGAACCACATAAATCTTTCTTTGTTTCTTGGTTGCGGTTGTTTCGATTTAGGGTTATGTTCATTAAACTTGTCTCTTGAATCCTGTAAATCGTTATTGTTATAGAATTAAATTTTTTCTAGATTCAATCATCAAGTTAAGCATATTATATTTTGATTTGATCAAGATCCACAATAGTGTTTGATCTTGTTAGATTGATCAACAGATCACAACAATACATAATCAATTTGTATTCTACAATAGCATTATTGTTTTTGTAGGCTTTTGGGTTTTTTATAATTTGGTGTAACATATAGAAATAATAAATTTTAAAAATTTAGCATAGGCATTATATGTTGTGATTCAACCTCAAATAAATACATATACAATTAATGGTTTTTTTCTTTTATATTTTTAACAAAGCATGATCAATGCATGATTATCTAATCTAATTTGAGGAGCACAAATAAAAAAAAGCATAATCGTTTGGCCAAAAGAAAATTTATTGGTTAATTAAAATAAAATCCCAAATGAGTCTAAAAACTGCCAAGAATCGTTTGAGAGAATGTAAAGCCCTTCAGAAAAATATTATAGCTGTTGATCTTGGATCTAAGTATATCGGCCTTGCATTAGCCAACTTCGGGCAAAATCCTATGGAAATGACACCATTGGCGTATAATTTCTTTTCACATTATAGTAAATATTAGTTAGAGATAAAATATAAATTAATTATTCGTGTAACACTATTTTTTTTAAATGTCGCAGGCATATAATACAAACTACAAAAGATCAGGATCTCGAGCAACTCAGAGGATATGTAAGTTTATAATATTGTAACTATGAATATGTAGTAAAAGTCATACACTACAACAAAAAGGGCTTTAACAACAAATACTTTGCTTGAAATGACATAGGTCCACATCTCCATAAGAATTACCAAGATATGTAGAAAATGTTCTATGTAATTTCCTTAAAGGTACAAATCGACGAAAAACTTAAGTACATGATTCTAAAAAATGACCTAGGTCTATTCTGTACAAAAATGAGTGAATGACCTAGGTCTAAGACTAACCATTTGCTAGTCTCATCGTACTTCCCAACTGTCGGGTCGCCAATGATCAGACCACCAACATTATGATCATTTATCTGAAGATAAAAGTCGTTAGAAAAATACAATCTATAAATTTATTTGCTTAATATATTCTTTGTAATTTTCTTTTGGAACAAATTGAGCTACAATTCATGTCTCTTTTTAAAATTAAATTAAGCAAATAGTATTTCTAAATTTTAACACTCAAGTTCGGCACATTTTAATTTTTATGCTAATATCATTGTCCATTACTGATCATTATGAAAATTCTAATATAATGTGGAATTGTCATTTTTACACTTACAAAGAAACAATTGAAGGGTGAGGATATTTAAACCATAAAAATACTCTTTGTACCGCCTTTTAATTAAATAATTTATATTAAAAAAAATCATTCATTAAATTATTATAAACTTACACTATTTTATGGAAAAAATAGTGTTCATCGCAAAATCCTGTGGAAATGACACCATTGGCGTATAATTTCTTTTCACATTATAGTAAATATTAGTTAGAGATAAAATATAAATTAATTATTCGTGTAACACTATTTTTTTCAAATGTCACAGACATATAATACAAACTACAAAAGATCAGGATCTCGAGCAACTCAGAGGATATGTAAATTTATAATATTGTAACTATGAATATGTAGTAAAAGTCATACACTACAACAAAAAGGGCTTTAACAACAAATACTTTTGTGTTGCTAAAAGTGCACATCTAGCGATGAATACTTTTGCTTCGCTAAAAGTGCACATTTAGCGATGGTATACTTTTGCTTCGTTAAAAGTGTATTATTATTAATACTAAATTATTTTTTGTCACTTAAATGTATCATTTTTCTTTCATTTATTTATTATTACTATTGTTAAAATATTATTATTATTAATACTAAATTACAATGACCATTAACACCATAATGATAAAAACATAATTAATTAATTTAAAAACAATTATTCTTATTGATGAACAATACAAAAACAATTACAAATTTTAATATCTATCTTTTGAAAGAAAATTGTTACAATTGAATGCAAATTTCTTAGTTTTCTTCATCTTGATGTAATTGGTCTTCAATATTCCCTACAAATAAATACACAATAATTAGTTAACATAATAAACACAAATTTAATAATAATATAAGTTAGAATAAATAAGATTAGTAAAAAAAGAAAAATTACACCATGTTCAAAATAAAAGAGAAAAGAAGTAAAAATTAAATTAGAAAATGAGAATTATACATTTAGAGATTATAAAATTAAAGAATAAAAGTAAGGGAATGAGGGAATAAGAGAATGAAATAAAAGTAATAATAAAGAAATGAAAGAAAAATGATACCTTTGAGTGAAAAAATAGTGTTCGTCGTTAAATGTGCACTTTTACCAACACAAAAGTATTCATTGCTAAAGTCATTTTCTGTTGTAGTGTATGACTTTTACTACGTGTTCATAGTTACAATGTTATAAACTTACATATCCTCTCAGTTGCTCGAGATCCTATTCTTTTGTAGTTTGTGTTATATGCCAACGACATTGAAAAAAATAGTGTTAAACGAATAATTAATTTATATTTTATCTCTAACTAATATTTATTATAATATGAAAAGAAATTATACGCCAATAGTGTCATTTCCATAGGATTTTGCTCGAAGTTAGCTAATGCAAGGCCGATATACTTAGATCCAAGATCAACAGTTATAATATTTTTCTTAGGAGCTTTACATTCTCTCAAAAGATTATTGGTAGTTTTTAGACTCATTTGGGATTTTATTTTAATAAACCAATAAATTTTCTTTTTGCCAAACGATTATGCTTGTTTTGATTTGTGCTCTTTAAATTAGATTGCGTTGATCATGCTTTGTTAAAAATATAAAAGAAAAAAAATCATTCATTGTAAATCATTCATTATAAAAGAAAAAAATCATTCATTGAATCACAACATATAATGCCTATGCTAAATTTTTAAAATTTGATATTTGTATATGTTATACGAAATTATAAAATAGAAGAGCTATTGTTGAAAGACATTAAAAGGACATTGTGTGGCCCAGAAGCAAATTAAATAGAGTTTGACACGAATACAACCTATGAAAAGATAGAAATATTTTGTAATTAAAATCTTAGAGGATAGAGGAGAGTTGGATAGAGGAGAGTTGGATAGAGTTCAAGTTAGAAAAAAACTTTATCTATAGAATGTTATAAAAGCAGAGGTCTCTCATAGTGTAAGGCATCAAAAAAAAATAATAAAAAGAGAGAGAGTTAAGTTGTGAGTGCAATCTTAATAAAATATTTATCTTTCTCTACCCATGGACGTAGGCCAAAGGCCGAACCACGTTAATTCTTTGTGTCTTTTTGTTATATCACCCCATATAAATTAATTCACTAAGTTCACTAAAAATATGCACCAACAGTTGGGCGCTGTCTATAGAGATGGTATAAAAAATTGTTATTAAGGTCACATCAAACCCTCGGTAACCATAAGTCAGCATAGTTATTGTTGAGTGTTAGAAAATGTATATTTATAAAGGAGAAAATCGTCATTTTACATTTCAAGTCTTACTAACAACCCTTACTTTTATGTATTTAAGCTTCTTGTAATTTAATTATGTGTGTTTTATTTTAATTAAGTATTTTATATATTTTAGGGGCATCATAGTCATTTCACAATAAACGAGAGATCAAACGGCAAAACGGACATCACTTTTAAACTCAGGACGGTCGAAAATCTTAGGAGGAGCATAAAAGGAAAAATGGTACTGTTCACATGTACAGTACTATTCACATGCATTTGCATCGCCATCGCTCATGACACTGCTCACATAGGCGGATCGACGACGTGGCATTGACCGTGTCATAATCGTTGACTAAAATTCTTACGTTGATGGTGGACGTGGCGATATCGACCAAAAATCTCGTGATGCATCACACATGATTATTTTCAACCAAACCGCGTCACTGTTCAACCCGGGTCAAATCGTGTTACTATTCATCCGCGTGGTCAAACCGCGTACTGTTGACTGATGACGTGGCGCAATCCTGAGCGTCCAAATTATTTTTAATCCGATGGCCATGATTTACTCCATGTATCTATAAAAATTGGGCCTCCCCCCCTAATTGGATGCCTCTGAATCCATTTTTGGACTCCATTTTCTATAATTCCTTCTCTATCTTGTATTTTCTATGTATTTTAATAAATTTCCATTTAGCCCCTAGTTCAATTATGAGTAGCTAATTTTCTTTGAAGTCTCAACATGTGTCATGGGCTTTATTTGGTAAATTTATTTTCTTTTCCCCTCTAATTTTTGTGGATGATTTGACTTTTCGTCCACAAATAATAATAATATTGTCTAGATACCGCATTGGTTACACTAGCTCTCTAGTACAAAGTTATTATTATTTGGCACGATAAGCCCTTAATACCTATTGATTAGAGCATGGTTCATGCGGTGTGGATTCTCCCCTCATGATTTAATTGGCATTAATAAGGAATATTTAGCCCATGGTACATGTTGATACAGATCCAGATACCCAAGTACGTCATTTCAATAGAATTCTCTTCAATTTATTCTCGTCATTTTAATTCCAATTTTAGAATTTATTCTCGCCATTTTAATTTAAGTTTTAGCATATTCCAAATCATTTCCATCACAAATTCAATCACACATTTACAAAATTAATTTTACACACAATTAAAATCTACCTCCTCGTGGGATTGACACTCGTCATCATTGATCTATATTACAATAGATTCGTGCACTTGCGAGTTTAATAAAATTTGCACAACAGTTATCACAACCGCAATAGCAGGTTGCCCCCAGTTCCTAGTCCACCAAGAAGGTAGTGTAGTAATTATGGGTCACATCCACCACTCACGCAGCAAGTGGCTGATTTAATGCAGAATATGACCAATGTTCTCCAGTATATAGAGAATGAGGAATATAGAGCAAACCCAAATCTGCCTCCGAGGGAGGAAGAAAGGCGGCAGAATGACTGGCAAGATACTCTACAAGATAACGATAATTTTAGAAGATAAATAATAGGGTGGGACTATTTACACTCTAAAAATTACTCTAAATACTTTATTACTTTATACACTTATATACGAAATTTGAAAAATTAATTTTTTACTCTATACACTCTTTAAAATGCCAAAAAAATCACTACTTAAATCATTTAAATTAATTTACTGAAAACACCAATAAAAATATTCAGCACACTCAAAGAATTTTTTTTAAATAAATATAGCATAACTTGCAACAATGGAATTTAGTCAATTTTTAAAAACATTTTTTAAAATAATTTTATTTATTAGTTTTCGTTAATTAAAGAATGTATTCCATATCAATTTTTGCACCTATAAATTCTTTAAGATCAAGAAGTATGGACTTTCACTACCCCAATAATAATTAAATACCAAATTGCAACCTGACACAAAGAAGAAGAAGAAGAAGAAGATGTTGACCGAGTTACCAGGTTTAGAGTGTTTTGCACTCTAAAACATATTTTAAACACTTTATTACTTTGTATTTTAAAAAAAAAATTTATTTTGGACACTCTTTCAAATTCTAAAAAATCTTTACTCAAACTATTTAAATTAATAAACTTTATTTACTTAAAACACCGATAAAACTATTACTACACCTAATTTTAAAAGATTTAACATATACTTACAACAATATAGTCAATCAACAATATAGTCAAGTCAAATTATAAATAAATTATTTAAAACAATCACAGTTATTAATTTTTTTATTTATTTATGTGCAATATTGAATTTTCACACGCAAAATAACTTGCAATGAGAATATAATAATAAAAAAATTTGATAAATTAAGAAAAAAATGAGGAGGAGGAGAACAACAACAACAAAAGCCGCAAATTAAAAAAAAAGATTTTTTTGGCATACTTTTATTTTATTTTTGAAAAAATAAAAAGCATCACACATATTTTATGCTCAAACTTTTTTCAAAGTATTAATTTCAAATAAAAATTTAAGGATTTATGTCATGAAGATTATATATTGAATAAGGAGTGTGTTATATGAGTCTTTAAAGTAATTATATAATATTGATTTATAAGAATTTCTTTAATAGTAATTTATCATGTGATAGGTATTTTTGTAACAAAATTTTTATTAAAATTTAAAATGTTCAAAATAAATTTTAGAATGCAAATAGCTTCACCCATGATAATATAAGGAAAATATAAAACCCTACATTTTAGGATGAAACTGACAACAAATATACAAATCCACTGAACAATTTGCTTTCTGACCATATACAAACATAAAGATATCCAAACAATTGTAGGGATGAATGAATTGAGATATTTACCATGGCATCGATGTATGGCTTTCTTACTGTGCATTCAAGACCTTCCTACAATAGAATGGCTAAATTAGGTCCCACAAGTTTTTCGAGGGCAATTATACTTACTATCATGTGAAATGAGTTCTAACTGTTGAACAAGACAATTTTAATGCTAGTTGGAAAGAAAAAGGGACGAACAAAGCATCCAAGCTGTTAGTTCATTATTTTATGTAATGTGATGGCTTAGAAATCCAAAAAAGATAGCTTTCATATGGAGAATTAACGCAGCAGTGAATTCAGGCTTTCAACCAAGCAGCCAGCAGCAGGGAAAAAAATTTAAAAAAAAAAAAATCTTGTCAGCTGTAATGTGGAAACAAATTGTTATTCCAACAATCAACTTTAGCTAGAAATAATTACTATATGCCTCAACATCATAGATTATGAAACTCTCCGTCAAATGTTTTCCAATCTAATTTACCCCTGTAGTTGTTAAGATTCTAAACCAAGACCTTTTTATTTCAAGCCCCAGTCCCTATACTAAATCTTTTACTTAGATCCAACATAGGTCTAATGGTGTGTTTACTTCATGAAATGAGAATGGGTTGGAATGAGAATGAGGAATAGAAATGAGATTCCAATGTTTACTTGGCAAAAATAAATGGGAATGAGAATGTGCTGGAATGCCATTGATGTGTTTACTTGGTAAAATAAATGAGAATGAGGAATGAGAATGAGAATCAATTTACCAAAATACCCATAATATTAAATAATGTAATTTTCATTAACTAGATACATGTATAATATTATTATAAAAATGATATTAATTAAAAAATAAAATTAATAATAATAGTAATAAATGTTAATAATGATAATATTAATCAAATAATAATAACAATAATTAATAATAATAAAAATAATAAAATTTAATAATAATAATAATATTTAAAATAATAAAATTTATTGTGATTTGAATGAGGGTAATTCGGGAAATATGAAAAAATTATAGGGATACAAAAGTCAGTTCAGGGAATGGGAATCTTCATTTCCAACCCCTCATGGGAATGAGATTCTCATTCTTTATTCTCAAATTGTGCGGGACCTACACATTATATTCATATTCTCAAATTACATTTTGCCAAGTAAACATGAGTTTTATTCTCATTCCCTAAACTCTCAAATAAACACATTATAAGAGGTTGGAAAATATAAGATATCAAATAAAGCTAAAAGAAAAATGTATTGAAATATGCCAAATATATTGAGGAGAAAAGTAAAGAGTGACAAATATATATATATATATATATATATAAACAGAAAAATATCATCCAAGAATCTAGATGTAAGCATTTAATAAAAGAAAAATGACAAAAAGGGAGAGAAGAGAAAGCAAAAAGAGTAGGAGAGTGAGCAAGGAATTTTCTTGAGCTACCTCAACTTGATGGAGATTTGTCCTCGTGTTCACAGATTACTAAAGATATCACAAGTAAAAATGACAAGTTTATATTTTAAAGAAATGAATTCAATACGATTAAGTCTTTAGTCTAGTGAGAGAATATATGAAAGCAAGTATTTAAATCCCAATAAAAATAATTATGGGCGCTTAATTTTTTTTCCTTAATTATGAAATAATTGAGTGAATACAGTCTTCTCAATTAAAAAAGTGAGTGGAGCAGGCATCTAAAAATCTGAGTAGAGTATAAATATGAGTGGAGTAGGCCTCCCTCAAATATTAGAAATGGTAAAATCTGAGCGGTGTAAGCATTCTTCAAATATTAGAGAAAGTAAAATCTCGAAATGTGAGTGTAGTAGGTGTCTCTCGAATATTAAAGAGAGTAAAAATATTACCAGTACAGATTCATCTATTCAATTAATTAACCAAAAAAATGTGAGCAATTCAAAATTTTTCAAAGAAGCAAACATGAGTATAACATTAGTGATACCTTTAACTTTCAAGAATGAGGTATTAAACTCCTTTACTGAGTTGATGACTACAAAATTAAATTTGGATGGACCTGAAATAAAAATATATATTGATCTGCCCTGCCCATAAATAATTAATAAATATAGAAAACTATTTAAAAGTTAAAGAAGGGATTCCATAAGGTTAGGGGAGAAGCAAAATGTGTGATGTTGTGGAATTGAAGAGAATGAAGCTTTTGTGATTGTAAGGAGCTAGCGGAAACATATTTGCGGAATGAAGGTATTTTGGAAATGTTATTGTTTGTTGTTAAAGGCTAAATTATCGTTCTTATAACATTTGCTGAATTCATATTCGAGAGATGTCGTCAAACACGTTGAATAATTAAAGAATTTCCTCTTATTTTCTCTGCCATGCTTTGTGATCCACAAAATAAATAGATGAGAGCTTGTTCTTGATCCAAGAAGTTAAAAAATGCCACGTGTCTATAAAATATGTTTTGGTTCTATTGTGTATGCATGTTAGTGGTCAGTTGTTATATGTATTAATTTTCGATTTGAGAATGCATATATTGATTTTCATTAAGAGAAATTCTCTATCATTTAGAATACAATTAATGGAAAGTAAATATTACAATTAATCATATTCGAACTTGTGTTCTTTTATGTTTTACTAGCATTCTCATTTTAACAAAATAAGGATGTACTCTTTAGAGAATACATTTACGTATACTTATGTGCGGGTCCGCGTGTGTATGTATATGTATATTTATACACTTGACTATTACTTTTCTCATTTGCAATTAATAAAAATTATATTTTTAAATACAAACATATTAAGTAAAAAATTAGTAATATTGGATAAATATAAAACTAAAATATGCATTGTTGTTTATTATATAACATTAAATTAAAAACTTGGCATAAGCAATATATCTTATGATCCAACCTAACATAAGGACATACACAATTAATGAACTTTCTGCATTTTTTATTTTTAAAACAGAATAATCAATGCATGATTACCTAATATAATTTATGGCAAATCAAAACAAACAGAAACATTTTGGCAAAAAGAAAATTTATTAGTTTAGTTTAAATAAAATTCTAAATGAGTCTCAAAACTGCTAAGATGATTTTGGAAGAATGCAAATCTCTAAAACATATATTAATTGTTGATCCTACATCCAAATATATTAGCCTTGCATTAGTAAACTTTGAGCAACATCTTACTCAAATTACACCTATGATATGTAATTCACTTTTCTCATTATAATAAATATTAATTATTTATAGAGATAAATTATAAAATAATTGTCAGGCATAAAAGAACGACAACAAAAAAAGAGGATCTCAAACAACTAAACAATATGTAAAATATTATAAATATCAATTTGTAGTAAAAATCATATTAAAGATGAATATATAATAACTAAACACACACACATATAATTTTTAGTCCATGTTTATTTAATTTTTATTGAATAATAGATCTTACAATTTTTTAAAATAAATGTTGGTTTTCAATTCCTATAATTTAACCTATAATTTATCTGAGGAAGTGAATTTTTATTTTTTACATTTCTTTTTCACAATAGCACAAACAAAAAATAGTTGCAAAGAGTGAAGTTAATAAATTTATAAAGTATATTTTTTTATTGACTTATATATGTAGATAAATGAATATAATGTTGGCGGTTTGACCATTGGCAACTTGATAGTTAGTGAGTATGAGGAAGTGAGAGTAAAGGCTTGAGCGGGATGAGTCTCAAAAAATATATTTAATGTAATTAACTCATTTTTAAAGCACATTTTCATTTTTATTTTTTTATTTTTTATTTTACTATGTCGATAGTACCAAATATTCACAAAAATTTTTGGTAATTTTACGACTGCAAGCTATTGCTAATAAAATGAGACAAACTCTGGTCAAAGTGTGAAAAATATACTAGAATTGAGGTAGTTTGTCAAGCGCCCTTCTAAAATGAATTTTAGGGAATGTACTTAATGACACAATGCTTTATAGTGAAGATTTTGATGGTGTAGTCATTGCGAAGAAGACAGAGGATTCAATTTGGTGGTAATGGAAACAAAAATGAAAATTGATAAAGAAATTGATGATATTTATGGACTAAACTAGTCCATTATGCTTAAGAGTTTAAAGATTTGTTGCATGCGCTAAATGCAACTGTAATTACATATAAAGTAGTTTAGTTATAATTTAATTATTTTTTCTTTATTTAAATAAAAATCTTTATAGTGGCATTTGAACAGAGGTAGCTCAAAGAAATTTAAGGTTTTAAGTGAAATTATAATCTTTATAAATTTAAAGGTAATAATTGACTAGTCTTATGTTATGTTCATATAAAAATAATTAAATTTATGTTAAAAAAGAAAAATAAAACTTAAAATAAAATATTTATAAAGATGACATCTGAAAAGTTGAGATGATCGATGATGGTTAAATATTAATTAAGATTCATAAGTATTTTATTAGACTGACAAAATAAATATTAATGTTTTATTGAATATATGTGTTGGTTTTCAATTAGTACACGCGTAATGTTCACTTTGAGAAAGCTTCACATAGAAGTTGTAGCAGGGGCATGATCTCACCCCTGCTGAAAATGAAGGCATAAACAAATTTAGGTAAATTCAAATTCTATGTATAAAAGCGTCAAACATGCTTAAAATAACAAAGTCCTCGTCAAATTTCAACTCTATTTAAAAGAATTAATTTCTTCCACTTCACAAAAATGAGGCTCAGTAGAACTTACTATTACATTATATTAGTAAAAAGCCTTTGTATATACACGTAAAGGAAGAAATATGGGGGCTAATTTTAGTTTTAGCTTGACTTGTACATTATCTTCATAATAATACAAAAATAGATGGATATATAAAATATAACGTAAATGAGAAACAAACTGGGCTTGCCTTTGGTGTGTCCCACGTTGTTCGTTCTCCTCACGTCTCCATTTACGCGTAATTTTGTCTCTCCCTGTCTTCGCCCGAAATTCAAGAAACATTTGAATGAACACAATTCTCAACAGGAAATCTGTTCGAGGAAATTAATGTCTATTCACGTTGATTCACTAGTTTCTGGCTTTTAGGTTGATTTCTGCTGATCAAGAGAACTTGCAATGGTTAATGTCTTAACTTGGTTTTAACATTTGCATTGGTACGTGATTTTAACATTTGTCAAAGGCTTGAAAGTAGAAGAAGAAGGAGAATAATATTGTTGTGCTGTGTTTGTTTTTATTGGTGAATGTATTTGAAGAAGATTGGTTGGTAATGAAATGAGAAAGAATGTACGCGAATGGGATGGTTTTAAAATAAGCCATGGAAATGAAAAGTTCTGGTTATGGTATAGTGCTTGTGATTCTGATTTGCGCATTAGCTACAGCCAATATTTCAGAATGCAGGAAAAGGGTACCGCTAACTTTCGACGATGGAGATGGAGGTGCAGGAGATGATCTTGTAATAGATGATAAAATGGTATGTGAAACTTGTCCCTTTTTGAATATTTTGTCCAGGTATGCCACCCATAACGTCTGAACCCATTTGCCGAACTTGATATTTGGATGAATTTGGAAAGGTCCTTTCTTTGCAACATTTCGAGTTGAAAGTAGTAAGGAATCTTTCATTTAAAAAGTTATGTTGCTAGGCAAATATAAGTCAGAAAAACAAATGGACGATTAATTAAATGGTGACTGGATTGTCATGGAAAATTATGTAGTGATTTCGTTTTGTATAATCTTTAAAGGTAAGTGCAAGCTTATCTCGTTTTGCTTCGTGTTTCTTGTTAGTGTATGTGAAGGTAGCTAGATATCTTAAAACTGTTGTACCTTCATTCACTTCACCTTCATATTATCAAGGGATTCGAGAACACCAAGAATGTCAATCAGGATTGAGGAGAAAGCAGCAGCAGTTAAAGCAGAATTGAGGAAATTTTTAAAATGCTTAAATTGGACTCTTAAAAAGTTTGTTCAATTCTGTATATACGATAATTAGCTAAATTTGATGATCATTTTAATCGCAGGTAGAACAGACATTTGTTCATTGCAGGAACCAATTAGTTAGCGGGGAAGGAACCGCTGAACTGAAATCAATGTTGTTAACAACAAGAAGAATATCCGAAGCCATCAATGATCTGCCTCCTCAGACAAAAGAAACATTTTTGGATTGCTTAAAGAAAAGCCTTCATTTCCATGTTTCTAGCGAAGAGGCCAGCTTTACGCATTGGTCCATTGAGTATGCTCAGTTGCTTGTCAGTTGGCTAAATGCTCCTAGAAGATATTTGGCTGCTGAGCTATTTGCGGAGAGAGCAACAAAGCGTGCTTCGCTTCCACCAGTATCTGATTCTATTGCACTTCCACCGATATCTGTAACAATTGCAACGCCAGCACCATCAAGGCAAAGAAAAGGGGCACCTGCAAGCAGTCCTCCAAAATCTCGGTTTCATTCACCACCAACTTCGCCAAACAAACGTCCTTCACCTAGTCCACAACCTACTGCTAAAAAAAAGGCTCCTCCTGCAGTCATCGTCAAAAACCAACCAGAAAAAGACCAGGATGATGATGTCAGACATAAGGAAATTATTATTGCTGTTGTTGCAACTGCTGTGACAACGTTTGCTTTGGTTGCACTGTTATTCTTATGTTGTCTGAAGAGCCGCAGCAAAAGGATTGACCCTGTAAAAGGACAAAATGATGACAGACCTCTTCTCAACTCAAGCTTATCTGCTGGTATGCATTTATCAAGTTCTGTACTACTATTGGCACCATATATCTTCCTTTCCGGAAGCAAGACTTATAATTTTACTTCTTGGAATTTAAGCTTCAGGTTCCTCACAGCAGTCTATGAGTGTAGGAAGTGCTGGTAAGAAAGAAGTTAATAATAACGGTGGAAATACTCACTCTCTACTTAAAAGTACATCCATGAAGCCTCATAGTGGCTCATCAATGACTGAAGCTCAATCGTCAAACGAACCTCCTACTCCAGCAGCTCCACCTCCGCCTCCTCCTCCTCCAGGACCACCACCACCACCTCCTCCCCCTCGTCCTCGCCCTCCAGCACCTCCAAAAATGCCTGCTCCACCACCAAAACCAATGACTGGTGTACAGAAACCTTCTCCTCTTGGACCTCATCGTCAAGCGCGGAGCATATCAAGTGAAGGGAATGAGGTTGAAGGGGAGTCCGGGGCTACAAAAACAAAGTTAAAACCATTCTTTTGGGATAAGGTTCTTGCCAGTCCTGATCATGCAATGGTTTGGCATGAGATTAGTTCCGGTTCATTCCAGTAAGAGCATCAATCTTCCTTAAATTTTCTTTGGTTTTTCTCATTAAAATAATGCCATATCTTTCCTTAAAAATGCCAAATATTCGGCCTTCTTTAACAGGTTCAACGAGGAGATGATAGAGTCTTTATTTGGTTATAAACCTGCGACTAAAAGCCGAAATGAATGTGGCAAAAGCAATTCTGTGTCTTCAGAATCTTCAGCCCAGTATATTCAAATTATTGATACTAGGAAGGCACAAAATCTGTCCATTATTCTACGAGCACTGAATTTGACATCAGAAGAAGTTGTTGATGCCCTAGAAGAAGGTCTCTCTCTCGCTTTTTTTGAAGAATTTTCCACAATTTATATCACATAATGGCATTTATAAAACACACTTCTTGGTTCTGTGCTCTTTGACAATCCATGTATACCAGCCAATGTGCAACTTAGCCTGATGTCTCATATTGTAGTTGTCGAATTGCTGTGGTTATACCATGTTGTACACTAATAAAAGTAATCAACAACTGGCTCTTGTTTAATCGATGCAGGCAATGAGCTGCCGCTGGAGCTCCTCCAAACATTGTTGAAGATGGCACCAACAACAGATGAGGAGCTAAAGCTTAGATTATTCCCAGGCGATATTTCACAACTTGGTCCTGCAGAGCGCTTCCTCAAAACCTTGGTCGATATACCATTTGCATTTAAACGAATGGAGTCTTTGATATTTATGGGTTCTCATCAGGAGGATATGTCTAGCATTAAAGACTCCTTCAAAACTCTTGAGGTGAGATACCAGATTTTGGACTTGAAAGAGCCAAAAGAAAAAAACTATTGTCATTTTCTCATATACATCTGTTCAATTCTCCATATGGATTTAGGAAAGCTGCATAAATAAATATCGTCTAATGTACTCAATCTCTGTATTTTTAACGGATATTAAAAAGACGATAGTTGTTATCTCACAATGCCCTGTCTTGAATTGCAGGTAGCTTGTGACAAACTTAGAAGCAGCAGGTTATTCCTGAAACTCTTAGAAGCAGTGCTCAAAACTGGCAATCGGATGAATGATGGCACCTACCGCGGGGGTGCACAAGCGTTTAAGCTTGACACACTCTTGAAACTAGCTGATGTTAAGGGAACTGATGGCAAGACCACACTTTTGCATTTCGTTGTTCAGGAGATCATCCGTTCTGAAGGTATTAGAGCTGTCCGAACAGCCAGAGCAAGCCATAGTACGTCCAGCGCCAGCCTGAAGTCAGAGGAATTCGTTGAGGATTCAAGCCCTCAATCAGCAGAAAAATATAGTATCCTTGGCCTTCAGGTGGTTTCAGGTTTAAGCACTGAACTTGAAGATGTCAAGAAGGCAGCAGTTATAGATGCCGATAGTGTGACAGCCACAGTATCAAAACTAAGTACTTCACTGACCAAAACAAAAGCATTCCTGGACACTGAGATGAAGAATACCGATGAAAAAACTGAGTTCTATAATGTAGTGACTAAGTTCCTGGAGCGTGCAGAGACTGATATAGCATGGTTATTAGAGGAAGAAAAGAGAATAATGGCTTTGGTCAAGAGCACAGCAGATTACTTTCATGGCAATTCAGGAAAGGATGAGGGCTTACGTTTGTTTACAATTGTTCGCGATTTCTTAATAATGCTAGATAAGTCTTGTAAACAGGTTAAAATCACAACAAAGCCTAGTCGAACATCAAGAAAGGAGACTCTAACATCGTCTCCTTCACATGAAAATCGGCAGCCATCTTCAGATATGCGTCAAAAATTGTTTCCAGCAATTGAAGATAGGCGGATGGATTTTTCCAGTTCAGATGATGAGAGTGATTAGCCCATCTCTGTGGCTGTGATTCTGAAATAGGTAGGCATATGGTTTTTCACTGTTGCCATTTTTTTTTCCCCCTTTCTGTATTGCAAGGCAATTGTAAGTATGCTCACAACCAACTTCAATGGGAAATGGCTTCTATTTTAGTGGAGTGTGATTTTTTTACACGTTATATTTCTATGTAGACTAGTTTTTATTCTCTGTCTCTATAACTTTTGCAGCTTGATTGTAGTCAAGCTCAGGGCAAAAATGGAGATGTGATCTGTTCTTAGTTTGCTGTAGACACTTTTTAGTTTTTAGCATTAACCGCGTGGAAGCATCGGAAGTATTCCAATGAATTTTAATGGCATGATGTTGCATTGCAACTTTTCTTCGCCCAATTTCAAAGAATGCTGAATCCACACAAGTGAAAAAGCAAGATTAATTAAAGACTAATTACTCATTAGCTTCCTAGCAACTGCTAAGTTACATTATTTGTCACTACAACTTAAAAAAATTAAATCTTTAGGGTGTGTTTCGCATCCATCCTTATATGGGGTGTTTGGTTGTAGTAGATTGTTGCGTTAACTAAACCTGAATGAGAGTTAGAATGATAATAAAAATAATAAGCAAAAATAAACTTTCAATTTAGTAAAATATTAATATTTTTATTTTCTTTTATTTTTACATTATAATTACCAATATAAATTAATAAATTTATAATTATTGATCAATAATATTATATTTTATTTTTATTTTAATTATATTAAAAATATAACTAAATAATATATTATATAATTATGAGTAATGATACAACCACAAACTCTTGTATAAACTTATTTCAGATAACCTGACGTTAAGATTGGTTGAATTAAATATCAGCATGATTTGTTTTTATTAATTTATATTTTCATTCAACCAACCGAATTAATACTACATTAGTTTTATCAAAATAAGTTTTCTAGAAAATAAGCTGATTTAATAGACTATTAATGTATCATTACTCTTATAATTATTATTTGATAATTAATACACAAAATTGGATTATTATTTAATAATTTAATATAACTAATAATAAATACTTAAATAATATATAAAAATAAAACTATAATATAATATTACATTATTTAATTATATTATAATAATTAATATATAAAAATTGATTAACATTTTCATATAGCTAATAATAAATATTTTAAATATTAAAAAATTTGAATATATTAATTTAAAATTAATAATAATATAAATAATAACATAAAATATTATTACATATTGCACTAAAGATGATAACGTTAAAACTTAATGGGAAAATATCCACCGTCCACTCGTTTTTTAAAATTTTTTAAAAAATACACAATTCTTTCTTTTTTTTAGTTGGAATCCACCTAAAGTTGTATTTTGTTTCATTTTTTCACTTCCGTTTAGAATCCGTTAAGAAAACTAACGGAAACTTTGAAAAATGACCATTTTACCCCCAAAACGAAAATTACAATTTCACCCTAAAAATGCCAAAAATAATCAGATTTAATGATGAATATCTTATTGGCACGTTAATGAAGTACAAAAAAAAATCTTAACTACTAGAGATTATAACTCAATCAATAATAAAACTCTACTTATCTTAAATTCAATTGATGGTTTGCGAGATTGGGCTATTTTTAATACTATTGTTATAATTTAGCATTCTAATTATAGATATATTTAAAAAAAAACCTGCATTTGATGGTTGTGGAATTAATTTCTTTATTGACCGATGGGAAAAATAATTAGATTTAATCTGATTATTTTTGACAATTTTTAAGGTGAAATTGTAATTTTCATTTTGAGGAGTAAAATAATCATTCTTTAAAGTTTCCGTTAGTTTTCTTAACGGATTCTAAACGAAAGTGGAAAATGAAATAAAATGTAACTTTAGGTGGATTCCAACTAAAAGAAAGAAAGAATTGTGTATTTTTAAAAAAGTTTTAAAAAACGGGTGGACAGTGTATATTTTCTCAAACTTAATATACTTGAATGTAATACAATCCAGTAATATCACGCCATGTCAACAAACAAACCAATAGTCAAACGCCATGTCATCAGTCATCTCTAAGTCACCGGTCAATACCCTAATAGATAAACTCTCAACTCCATTCTCGTATAATATATAATAAGCCTTCTCTCTGATTGCCACTGACTGCATCGGTGATTCGTTCTCTCAATGCCTCGGAAAAAGCCTACCACAAGCCACCCTTCTCCGCCATTTTCCGGCGAGGAAGAGGCATCAGAAGAAAACGACGCCGTTAAAGAGCAGGAACCGGAATCACCTTTGAAAGATCGCAAATCAGTTTCAGATGCAGAAGATGATTACTCAGAAAACACTGCTCCGTCTCCCAACATCTTCGATTTCATCATTAAGCCAATCATCAGCGAAAGCCCAGAAGCGAAAAAACCCATCTCCAAACGCTTTGCGCTGAGCGAGCCGAGTGGGTGTGGGCCCCGGACCCGGTCTGGGTCGAAGAAGGAGACGTTCGACCCTCCTCCCTTTGTAGTTCTGGGTTTGCCTATACAAGACAATAAGCTGGCTTTGCCTAAACAAGGTAATACTAAGAGGAGTAGAAAAACGAAGTCGGATTCTACAGCTAAGGCTGAAGAGAATGTAAATAGCAAGATGGATTCGAAACGATTGAGTGAGTTACTGAGACGAGAGATGTTGAAGTTGGGAAGGGGAAATGGATTGGCGGCACTCGATGTTGGGATCGGAGTGATGGATGGCCAGAAAGTTAATGAGATTGGGGACAACTGGAGGCAGCTGCAGCAGCAGATGCTGGAGTTGTATATAAAGAGGCTTGAGTTGGTTCAAGAGCAGACTAAATTAGTTTTGGATAAGTTGGAGGCATCTCAAGTGTAAGAGTAAGGGCCTGTTGTTTTCTTATGGACTGAAGAGAACTATTGTAACTTCTTGGGTTTTTTGCTTCAGTCAGTTGCGGTTTTGTTAATTTATATTGGCATCTTGACCTATTTTTGTGGGAATGTATATGTACCATGTGATTCAATGTTCTTTTTTGGTCTCAGTTTCATCTCTGATCCTGTTCACTGTTTAATCTTGTTGATTTGATACGTTAGTGAAGCAAATTCTCTTACAGCCACAAAATGGTCTAAAGTCTAAACAAGGTATATGCGCAGATGTTTCGATTAGAGATAATGAGACTTATAATTCATTGCAATATGCTGCCTGAACGAAAACAACAGTCGGGCCATGAATGGTGGTATGTAAATTTATCTCAGATGGTATATTAGAAGATTGCAAGATATGTAATTCTAGGATTCTACCTCCTCTAATTGCATTGGTAAACATGCTTTACAAATTCTGTTACATAATTAATGGCTTGTTCTTGTCACTGTACTTGCTGTCCTTTCATCTTCTTTGAATACACTACTTCCTGTTCCTCTTTTCCTTGCCTATAAAGGCTTTCACAAACTTTGTATGCCTTCCTGCATCTGGAGTTCTGATACAATGTAGATGATAACATTTAACTGACTTATTGTTGCAATTGGTAAGCATTGCCTTGCAATAAATAATGGTTTCCTTCCATGCTTCTTATTTGTTGTCAGCAATAGTGCAAGAGATATGGTCATTTAGACAGTAACTTGTTGTGACATTCAAAGATGAAGTCCAATAAATCACAAAACAACAGATTCTAGAAACCATGGGTGTTAAGAGTAAGACCATTTGTATTAGCATATCGCAAAGATGCCAGAGATATATTCAGAGTTGTCCATGGTGTCAAAGCATATTTTCTTCTCAAACCAATTTCGACCCAGAAATATCTGAGCTTGTCTATAATAGATGAGATGGAGGAGAATTGAGCATGGTCGAACACATGGAGTTGGCTTGCTGATTCACATTCATCTTTCAATGGTTGTCTTTACGAAGCTTTGGATAACCAATTCTAATTCCTCACTCTGGACATCAAAGATTTCTCCACTAACAAACTCTTTGATGTTGCCATCTATCTCAATTACACTCCTTCCAGTTTCCTTCTTTATCTTTCTTTTCCTCATCATTTTCCGTATACGGAGTGCATGCTCCCACATTCCCGCATCTGCATAGATATTTGATAGAAGTACATATACACCACAGTCATCTGCTTTCAACTCCACAAGCCTTTCCACTACAACTTCTGCCAGTGTCACATTTTGATGATTTCGACATGCCAATAAAAGGGTTCCCCACAGAGCTAAATTAGGTTTCATTGGCATAGACTCTACGATATTTAGGGCCTGCTCTAGTTCACCTGCCCGGCTAAGGAGATCTACTAAACAATTGTAGTGTTCAAGCTTAGGCTCTATGCCACAATGTCTCTTCATACTTTGAAAGATGCGATATCCTTCAGTTGCAAGACCTGAATGGCTACATGCTATTAAAACACCAAGGAAGATCAGATCATCCTTTGGAATTCCCTCCGTCTCCATTTGTGCAAAGCATTTCAGAGCTTCCTCTCCGAAACCATTCATACCAAGACCTGCAATCATCACATTATAAGAAATGACATTCTTCTTTGTCATGCTATAAAAAATCCTCCGGGCCTCATCAAGACTCCCACATTTCATATACATGTCTATTAAAGCAGTTTGAACAATCATGTCCATTGTGATTCTGCTTCTCTTCATGAACACATGTATCCATTTGCCTACATCAAGTGCACCCACCTGTGCACACGCTGATATTGCACCCATGACAGATATCACATCAGGTCTCACACCTTGACAAAGCATCTCCCTGAAAAGATACAGGGCTTCCTTAGGATTTCCATGTTGAGCATAGCCATCTATCATAATGCTCCATGAAAACACATTTCTCTCTGGCATCTCATTAAATAATTGTTGAGCAGCTACCAAATCTCCAATCTTAGCATACCCATCCATCATGGAGTTCCAAGAAACCAAATCCTTGATGGGCATGTGTTCAAAAAGAATTCGAGCTGAAGAAATGTCTCCCTTTTTCTGAAAAAAAAAATGTAAGGCAAACCTATATAAAGAAATTAAACAAATGGCCAAAAAAACAACAATTACGATAATAAATCAAATGCAAGCCAGGATTTTGTGAGTAAAGTTAACAAACTATAGCAGCTGCTTTTTTGAAACAAGGAATCTGCCGGTCATTGTTTCATTTCTTTTTCCAGGGTAATTGTCTTCTAATAGTCGACAATAAAATGAAATTATTGAAATCTAAGGCCTTTTAAACTCACAATTTTACGAATTATACCCTGTAGATATGAAGTGTGTTCTAAATAACCAAAATACATTTTTCTACTAGCAAATGGCAGACCTTCCTATACCCATCAATCATAATAGACCAAGAAATTGCATCCTTCTGCGGCATTTCGTCGAACACCTCCCGCGCTTTCCCCATTTCCCCACATTCCACAAACCCACGCAACACTAAATTCCAAGACACCAAATCCTTAATCTCAGACCCTTCAAACACTGATCTAGCACAACCCATGTGACCACATTTGCTATACATTCCAATCAAACCATTCACCACAAACACATCACACAAAAACCCCATTTTCACTACCCCTCCATGTATCTCTGTCCCCTCCACCAACCCCATTAACACGCCACAAGCCTTCAACACAAATGGGTACGTGTAATTATCAACCAAAAGCCCTTTCCTTTTCATATTGACGTAAAAAGACAAAGCCTTTTGTGGGTTTGAGCTTTGAGTATAGCCCCTGATCATAATGTTATGCATGTAAGTATTAGGTTGGTAAATTTGGTTGAATAGGCGCTCCGCATGATCCATGTTGAGTGTGTTGGGTGACGTTAGAGACATAAGTAACTGGCTTAATGTAAAGGGGTCGGTGATCAAGTCGTTGGTAGTGAGTTGGGCAAGAGTTTGGAGGATATGTGTGGTTGTTTTCGAGATTTGAAGGAGGGAAATAAGTGGGTTTTTTAGACTGAATTTGGCAGCTGCGAGTGTCTTCATGATATCGCGTTCCGTTTTGAAGATCGAAGCACTTATTATGAAGGGTTTTGTTTTTTTTATGTTATTATAGAATTAATATAAGATTCTTGTAAAAAAAAAAAAAAATTAATATAAGATTTAAATTTTAAATATTTATAGATTTCTAATTTTACAAACATATCAGTTTATTTTTCATTTTAGAAAGAATGAAAGTCTTCATAATATTTTAAAAAAAATGACTGGCATGGCTCTTTTTTTTTTTTTTTGGGAAAGCAAATAACAGGTGAGACTTTAGGCCACAACTATTTGGCCTATATGATTAGGTACCTCATTCCTTTTCTTTTCTTTTTTAAGCAAATCAACCGTTGGATATTATCTAATGGTTGGTCATGCTACACGTATCTTATCAGAAGTTACCAGACTAACAACTTATGACCCGATCAACTTAGGGATGGCAAAAATCCCCACGGGGACGAGTACCATCGGGGATTTTTCCCATTCGGGGAGGGTATGGGGATAATTTCATACCCAATTTCTTATTCGGGGAGGGGACGGGGACGGGGGAAATTTTTACCCAATTTCTTAGGGGATGAGGTGGAATCCCCATCCCCTACCCATTTCCCCATTTTAATTTTTAATTTTATTTTAATTTTTTAAAATTACTAGTAAATAAATAATAAATTTAAATTATAAAATTATAAATATTGGTAAAAATAAAAAAATATCAAAATATTTATATTATTAAACTTTTAGGCCTAATTAACTAATTAAAGTCTAAATTTTATTTAGGGACGTTAAAAAAGACGGTAGATTCTATTAGCCAAACATTTTTTAAATTTTAATATTCTTTAAATATTTTACACTTAAATCTATTTTTATTTATTTTTAGATATTATAATTGCACGAATCAAATTTTAATATCTAATCTAATCTAATATTTAGCTTTTGATTTGCTCCGATTTAACTATTGTGTTGTAAAGGGAATAATCACATTTATAAAGTACCCATTGACAAAAAGTTAATTTTGAATCTAAATTCAATTTTATTTGTAACGATTTTTGTATTGATTAATTGTTCATGATAGTTTGTAAAAGAAGTTTGTATCCCTTGCATGTAACTACTTACTTAATTTAATGTATGTGACTTTTGTAATAGATATTAATGTAAGATATATTTGAACTTTACTTTTATTTGAATTTTTATTTTAATATGATTAACTCAAAATCAAAAAACGCATTAGTTATTCATAAATCACCTGTTATTGTTCTATATGGAGATTCTCTCAAGTAATGACAGCGAGACCCAGGGAAATACGCAAAATATCGGGGATGGGTACGGGGAGATCGATCTCCTCCCCTCCCCTCCCCATTGCCATCCCTAGATCAACTGCAGTTTAACAATTCGTTGGTTGAAAAATCCAACTTCTTCATCAAAAATTGGTTACAACTAACGGCAAGGTATGTGCAACATTCCATCCATTACATGCAACTAAGGGTTGCAATAATTTTATAAAATAATATCATTAATATTTGCAACTAGTCAAGTTATTCACTTTTCATCGGTTACAACTTTGGTCTTGGTCTCGTAGGTACGTGACTGAAACAAATAAACGAGTATAGTCACTTGGAGTAAAAATTTAATTTTTCATAATTGCTAGCCAATACATTTGATTTGTTTTACAGAGATGATATAAGGCCTTCTAATAATTTCTTTTTTTTCAATAGTAGTTATCTTGTTACCAGTGGCAGTGCCAAAAATTAAACTTAGCAGGGGCTAAGTTTAAATAATATTGTAATTTAAAAAAAAGTCAATAAATAATAAGTATCAAAAATAAAAATTCACTAATATATTCAATACATTTATAATTGATCTCGACATGTTTTCATATTTTAAAAACGTTAAAAAATAAATTTATCATCAAGAATACAAAATAAATCTTTTTCTACATGTGTAATAATAATATTACTCAATTATTCATCTCTAATCTGATTTCACAGACGATTTTTCATAAAATTCATAGTTAAAAATGTATTTTACTACTGTAGTCATGACAACTAGTAAATTTAATGCTAATGTTATCAATAAATAAATTAATGAATACAATTTATCTTTTTTAGTATCAACTATTTTTCTTGTTAGCCTATCAATCTCTTTCAATTTTGAAAATTTGTTATTAGAACCCACCTATGTAATGTAAATATCAAATTAAATTTTAAGTGTCATAAGATTCATTGAAGAAAAATCATTTTGATAAACTCAATAAGATAAAATAATTTCTATTTTTTTGTGTGAGGAGAGTTAGCGTGCAACAAATCTCAAAATAACAATTTCTTTGTGCGTTGGAAGTTAAAGATAAATACTTAATATTTTGATTATTTTTAATTTTAATAGGGACTTTTATGATAAATGAGACAAATATTAAATTAAATTTGTAAATTTTAAAAAATTAAGGTCGTGGCACCGCCTATGCTTGTTACTAAGGCCATCGTCACATCAAATGGGTAACTCTTGCTATAAAAAGTTAAACCACAATAATGTTTAAAAAAACAAAGAGGGAGAAAAAATCAAGTTCTTGTCAAATCCCGGCACATATATACATATATATGACACGTAATTACTATGTGAAACATTTGATTGATTAGATTCTAACGATGAACTAGTATTGATTAACTTGTTAATTATCAGCAACACAACCAGTAAATAGTGAAGTTACCTTGATAGTAATTGGGAAATTATAGCTATCATGAAGAAGTAGGTTGGTTACTTATTAAAAAATGAGACCTTGAATAAAGTTATAATTGTTAGAAAAAACAAACACAGTGAGATAACAATTTAAATAGTAGCTAATTTAAACAACAATGTAAACTAGCAATCGGAAACAACAAATGAAGAACAGAAGAGGAAGGAAACCGAAACAGAAAAATAAACCCGAGGCCTGCACAGGACAGTTTCCTTAAAACAGATTTACCACCTCTTAGAGTGCTTTAGGTCTGCTGCTATCTGTTTCCCAGGATACAACGGGCACAAATTTCCGGTCAAGCACAGACAGGTAATTCCGGCGAAGCACATCAACGGCAAACTCGATCAGAAAAAACATACGAAGAAGGAGGGAAGAAAAATAACAAGTGCTCTTAGTGCTGATTTCAGTGTGTCAAAAAACAAAAGAGGAGGTGCATTTTTATACTCATGTGAGGATGTAACAGCTACTTTGTATTGAATTTACGAATTCAATATATGCAATTAAATAGTTATAACAACCAATTTAATTCACTGAATTGATTTGAAAATTGAATTCATAAACGTGTATAACAGCTAAAAAATTATTGTTATGAAGCTGTTACAAATCCTTTGAATTCAAAACATGAAACTGTTACAAAAAAAATTCAAAAAAAAATTAAAAACGTGCCAAGCTTGCATGGATGATTTTGGGCTGACATTCGCGTACGCACACGAGTTCAACCAAATCGGTCTTGGATTTGCACCCCTCCTGCGCACGCGCGTGTGGAGAGAGCCTCTATCCTTATAATTCTTACTCATGCATGGTTAAGTGTTTATATATAAACACTAATCCCTATGCTTCTTTTTCCCATGTGGGATAAGCCTCATTTCCTTTCAAATTTCCAACTTCAAGGGTGAACTTTGAGAGACAATTTTTGATTCACCCAAGTACCATTTTGAGAAAATAAGATTATACTTTTGAAGTATCAACGGATTAGAATCCAAACCTCACAAGATTTTTCACTTTCGTTAAGTGGGACCCACTCAAAATGTACCCTCAAAATAGCATATATACATGCTATTTTTTCAACAATCCCCCACATGAATGAAAATTGGCAGTAAAATAAAAAATCGCTATATTTTTTACATCAAAACCATTTTTGACCATAATGATCGAGTTTATTGGATCGATACCTAGCACAGGATAGGTAGGTGTTATCCTTTGAACCTTCCCTTGTAATAGTATAATTACTTTACTGGCTGATCAGTAGACGCGATGTCTTTGAACTGTTCTTCCATTAGTGTAAACGATCATATACTACACATAGGTATTTCTCCTAACACTGTTGAGTTCTCATGGTTATGTTCGTTTTGGCCTTGAACATCTACCTGGTTCTGCAAGAGTTTCTAAGAGCTGAACCTATAATAGCTCCCTTTGAAGCGGCCCCACTTCTCTCTCACATAGGTGATATCTTAATTAAGAGTAACCCGCATTACTCCGCTCGAATTTTCCGACGCATAAGAATCATTAAGAGCCTAGCTCAACCTTATTCCCCACGGGCATCACTGTTTCATCATAGGAATGGTCAATGAGGTAATTCTATCAAGAGAATGACCCCCACAATGATCCAACTTTAGTCTTTAACAAATAGGTTGTCCTATTGAACTTAGATTTTGGGATCTCCAGTCAACTAGGTTGGGTTTTCCTTTGTTATTGACTAATCATTCTATGGGTTTTAATCTCATTCCCCTCGATGATTTTTCTACTAGCTCTCTATTTAACCCTTTAGTTAGCGGATCCGCAATGTTATCTTTTGACCTCACATAGTCAATAGAAATAACTCCAGTAGAAATAAGTTGTCTAATGGTATTATGTGTACGACGTATGTGTCTAGACTTACCATTATACATATTGCTTTGTGTCCTACCAATAGCTGATTGACTATCATAATGTATACAAATTGTAGGCACAGGCTTTGGCCACTTTGGAATACCTTCTAAAAAATTGTGTAGCCATTCTGCTTCTTCACTACATTTATCTAATGCAATGAACTTAGATTCCATTGTAGATCTGGCAATTACTGTTTGTTTAGAAGATCTTCATGATACAGCTGCACCTGCTAGTGTAAACACATAGCCACTAGTAGATTTTGAATCTTTTACATCAGATATCCAGTTAGCATCACTAAATCCTTCTAATACTTCTGGATACCTAGTATAGTGCAGTCCATAATTACGAGTGTATCGAAGATATCTAAGTACTCTTACGATAGCTTTCCAATGATCAGTTCCTGGATTACTCGTATATCTACTAAGTTTACTTACTGTATAGGCTAGATCTGGTCTGGTACAAGTTGTTAAGTACATCAGACTGCCTATTATTCTAGCATATTCTACTTGAGAAATATCATTTCCTCTGTTTTTCAATAGATGGATACTAGTATCTAATGGAGTTTTAGACATAGTATTATCATCTTTATTAAATTTTTCAAGAATTTTATCTACATAATGAGTTTGACTTAGAATAAGTCCATTAGAAGCCCTTGAGATTTTAATTCCCAAAATGACATCTGCAAGACCTATGTCTTTCATGTCAAACTTAGACTTCAACATATTTTTGGTAGATTTAATCATGTCATCATCACTCCCAACAATGAGCATGTCATCAACATATAAACATAAAATGACATAGCCATTTTCTGTTTCTCTGACATAAACACATTTGTCACACTCGTTGATCTTAAAGCCACTTGTGATCATCATATGATCAAATTTCTCATGCCACTGTTTCGGTGCTTGTTTCAAGCCATATAATGACTTTACCAATTTATAAACTTTCTTTTCTTGTCCTGGAGCTATAAAACCTTCAGGTTGCTCCATGTAGATTTCTTCATCTAAATCTCCATTTAGATAAGCCGTCTTTACATCCATTTGATGTATCTCGAGATTGCGCAAAGCTGCAACTGCTATTATCATCCGAATGGAATTTATTCTCATAACAGGAGAATAAGTATCAAAGTAATCAAGGCATTCTCGTTGCCTATAACCTTTAATTACAAGTCTAGCCTTGTATTTATCGATTGATCCATCGGCTTTCATTTTCCTTTTGAAAATCCACTTATACCCAAAAGGTTTACATCCTGGAGGAAGATCTACTAGCTCCCAAGTATGATTTTGTAAAATGGATTCAACTTTACTATTAATGGCTTCTTTCCATAAAGCGCCTTCAGCTGAAGTTACAGTCTCTTTGAAGCTTTGAGGTTCACTTTTTACCAAATACGTCAAAAAGTCTGGACCAAAAGACTTTTCTATTCTATCTCTTTTACTACGTCTGACCTCAATTTCTTGTTCTTCTTCTTCTGATGCTTTATCATTTTCTTCATTTTCAATTGTTGTTTCATGAAATTGTCGCAATTCTCTCGATTTCACTCTAGAATTGCAAGGAAACACATGTTCGAAAAACGATGCATTTCTTGATTCTATTATTGTATTTTTGTGGACATCTGGAACTTTAGACTCATGCACCAAAAATCGATAAGCACTACTGTCTTGTGCATAACCAATGAAAATGCAATCAACAGTTTTTGGTCCTATTTTCACTTTTTTATTTGAAGGAACCACTGTTTTAGCAAGACACTCCCACACTCGTAAGAATTTATATGAAGGTGCTCTACATTTCCATAGCTCATACGGGATTTTATCTTCTTGCTTTCGAGGTATCTTATTTAACAAATAATTAGCTGACAAAAAAGCTTCTCCCCATATATTCTGAGGTAACCTAGAACTTATCAACATTGCATTCATCATTTCCTTTAAAGTTTGATTCTTTCGTTCTGCAATCCTATTAGATTAAGGTGAATATAGAGCCGTGACTTGATGTATGATTCCACTTTGTTCACATAGTGACATAAACGGAACAACATACTCACCACCACGGTCACTCCTTAATTCTTTGATTTTTCTATTAAGTTGACTCTCAACTTCATTTTTGTAGAGAATAAATTTCTCCAAAGCTTCATCTTTGCTTTTCAATAAATATACATAGCAATATTTTGTGCAATCATCTATAAAGGTAATAAAATATTTATTATCACCTCTTGTTTGAATGGATTTAAAATCACAAATATCACTATGTATTAAATCAAGTGGTTCAGTGTTTCTTTTAATTATTTAGAAAGATGACTTAGTTAGTTTTGCCTCAACACAAGTTTCACACTTATGTTTCAAATTAATTTGAAAATTGGGAATATGCTTCATGTTAATTAATTTACGCAAAGAATTAAAATTAACATGTCCTAATCTACCATGCCAAAGATTAAAAAACTCAAGCAAATAAGTAGAAAAACTAGCTTTATTATTAATTGTTGGTTTCAGAGTCATTACATTGAGCTTAAATAGTCCATCATTAACATAACCCTTTCCCACATACATCCCATTTTTTGACAAAACTACCCTATCTGACTCAAACACCATTCGAAAACCATGTTTGTTCAGTAGCGATCCAGACACCAAGTTCTTTCGAATTTCTGGCACATAAAGCACATCGTTCAGAGTCAGTTCTTTCCCAGACGTCATCTTCAAAATCACCTTCCCTTGACCCTCAATCTCCGACATAGCCGAATTCCCCATGAATAGCTTCTCTCCATTGTTAACTGCTTCAAATCAAGCGAATAACCCTTTGTCCGAGCAAACATGTCTAGTTGCTCCCGTATCAATCCACCATTCTCTCGGATTAGAACCAACCAGATTCACTTCTGAAACCACTGCAGAGAGGTTTATGTCTGAAACATGTTGAGTGATGTTTTCCACCACATTCGCCTCTTGCTTCTTTTTAGGCAACCTGCAATCCGAATCCTTGTGACCCATCTTATCACAATTAAAACATTTTCCTTGAAATTTTGTTTGCTTCTTGAAAATTCCTCCTTTCAAACCTAATTTTTTATTTTTATTTTTAGGTCTATGTTCAACAAAATTTGCCTTTGCCATAGAAATAGCCCCTCTTCTTTCTACATTTATGTTATCTTCCTCAATTCTAAGCTTAACAACTAGCCCTTCAATATTCATCTCCTTTCGTTTATGCTTCAAATAGCTCTTGAAATCTTTCCAAGCAGGAGGTAATTTTTCAATAATTGCGGCAACTTGAAAAGTTTTACTTAGATGCATCCCTTCTGCAAGGATTTCAGATAATATAATTTGAAGCTCTTGTACTTGACTTATTACAGTTTTAGAATCCACCATTTTATAATCTAGGAAGCGACCAACAACAAACTTTTTGGTACCCGCATCCTCGGTTTTATATTTTCGGTCTAAGGATTCCCATAGCTCCTTGGCTGTTTTCTTTCCTATGTATACATTATACAAGGAATCACTAAGGCTATTCATTACATAATTTTTACATAAAAAATCTGAATGGTGCCATGCATCAATTGCACTTGCAACTTAAATATCTGTTTCACCCTCTTTGGGTTTAGGAGCATCCTCGGTCAAGAACCTTACAAGGTTCAACGTGGTCAAGTAAAAGAACATATTTTGCTGCCAACGTTTAAAATTCTGGCCATTGAATTTTTCTGGTCTTTCCGCATGATTGACAGGAATTGCCACAGAGGCTGGTTCCTTCACAACAGTTGGTACAGCAACAGAAGATGAAACTGGGACATACGGAACATCATCAACGGTTTTAGTTGCCATCTCAATGATAGTTTAAATTTGTTTTAAGATTGTAAGAAAAAACAAACACAGTGAGATAACAATTTAAATAGTAGCTAATTTAAACAATAATGTAAACCAGCAATCGGCAACAACAAATGAAAAACAGAAGAGAAAGGAAACCGAAACAGAAATATAAACCCGAGGCCTGCACATGACAGTTTCCTTAAAACAAATTTACCACCTCTTGGAATGCTTTAGGTCTGCTGGTATCTGTTTCCCAGGATACAATGGGAACGAATTTCCGGTCGAGCACTGACAGGTAATTCCGGCGAAGCACAACAACGGCAAACTCGATAAAAAAAAACAGACGAAGAAGGAGGGAAGAAAAATAACAAGTGCTCTTAGTGCTGATTTCAGTGTGTCACAAAACAGAAGATGAGGTACCTTTTTATACTCATGTGAGGATGTAACAGCTGCTTTGTATTGAATTTTTGAATTTAATATATGCAATTAAATAGTTATAATAGCCAATTCAATTCACTGAATTGATTTGAAAATTAAATTCATAAACGTTTATAACAGCTAAAAAATTATTGTTATGAAGCTGTTACAAATCTTTTGAATTCAAAACGTGAAACTGTTACAAAAAAAATTCAAAAGGAAATTAAAAATGTGCCAAGCTTGCATGGATGATTTTGGGCTGACATTTGCGTACATACACGAGTTCAACCAAATCAGTCTTGGATTTGCCCCCCCCCCCCCCCCCGCGCACGCGCGTGTAGAGAGAGTCTCTATCCTTATAATTCTTACTCATGTATGGTTAAGTGTTTATATATAATCTCTAGGCTTTTTTTTCCCATGTGGGATAAGCCTCATTTCCTTTCAAATTTCCAACTTCAAGAGTGAACTTTGAGAGACAATTTTTGATTCACCCAAGCACTATTTTGAAAAAATAAGATTATACTTTTGAAGTATCAACGTAGTAGAATCCGAACCTCACAAGATTTTTCACTTTCGTTAAGTGGGATCCACTAAAAATGTGCCCTCAAAATAGCATATATACATGCTATTTTTTCAACAATAATGCCATATGATTATCACAGGGTACGGATTGGTGCACATATGCAACATGCAAGTTCCTGGGCATTTAGTTACTCTGTTATTAGCTTCTATTTTGAGCGATGTTATAGACTAAGACTTCAGTCGCCGGCCACCCCAAATTTAACACCAAGAAATGAAGAATTTGCAATCATAAAAGCTATGAAGATACCGCCAACAGAGATTATTCTTATCATTAGTTAATAAATAAATTAGAGGTGGATATGGTTGGAGTTTTATTAGTATTTTAAAATACTAATGTCCTACATTTGAGAAAAGTGAGAGTAATCATTTTCTCTGTTTGGTTTAAAATTAATCACGTGTTTGGTTTAAAATTAATCACGTGTTTGATTACAAACTAGAGTTATGTTTGGTTTAAAATTAATCATATGTTTGATTTAATTACAAACTAAAGTTAAATAAGTCAAATCTAAATGTGATTTGGATAATTCAATAATAAATTAAATAATGAGACAAATAGATGACTAATCATATTAAATTAAGAAAGTGCGTGACTAACCTAAATTCATTTAGGAAAAGAATTATAGAGATACACATTCAAGATATAATTACTACATCCCCTTTTATGTCATATTTTCTCCATAAAATTTTCTTTTGTAGTTCTAAACTATTGTCCTTGAAGTATCATCTCACAACAACGTCGTCGCTCAATCTTAGAGATCAATCTACCTTATTTGTGTCATTTTTACATCGAAAAATCTTCCTAGAGGAGCGAAAATTGATCTTAAAAACAAAAACTCTCGTACGCCTTGATGAATTTTATAGCTGTTGCCGAGTGAACTGTGCCATGAATAGCATTGGATGAACAATATTAGTGAACAATGATGTGAACAGTACCAATAGCTACTATTCATATTTTGGACTTCCAAGGAAATAATATTGACTAATCTTTCCAACAGGTACTGTTTGGTTCAAAATTAGATAAAACTAATTGAAATTGATTATTTTGTAAGAAAAAACTAAATAGGAACCAAACAAAATAAAGAACTGAATACGAATTGAACTGTTTGATTAGGTCTGATTTAGTATTTCCAATTCTAAGACTATGGGCCTATTTTGAATTTATAAACTTTTAGTAACCCTTTTGGCCTCGTTTAATTAAACTTTTGCTCAATTTTAAAACCTACATAGCAATAAATTTACCACAAATTCATTACAAATACTAACAATTAACAAAAAGTATTCAAGAATAAATTAATCACTACTGTCTACTAACAAACTACCACTAAGGCATTTGGAAAATATGAAATATTAGGAATACAAATTAAACTCCAATGTCCCATTTAAATAAATATAAATTTGTAAGGACAAATAAAAGTAGAGTTCATCTATCTTGCCATAGTGGTATGGTACCACATTTTTTTATCTTTTTGTGATCCAACTATTGGATCCAACTCAAGAGTTGCAAGAGTAAAGGCAACCACATGATGTGTTTATTAGCATTGCAATCCCTCTAGTTTCCTAAAAAGTCAGAAAAAAATATAATTATTATTATTTTACTCTCTCACCCCCATCAGTAACCATCTTCCTCTTTTCATTGCAAACTAGGGATGGCAATGGGGCGGGGTGGGGGTGGGGATGCCTACCCCATTCCCCACCCCATTAAAAATTTTTGCCTCCATTCCCCACCCCATTCTCTAATAAATTTAGTGGGTTGGGGATGGGGAATGCGTGGGAATGATTCCCCCATCCCCACCTCATTCTCCATTTATTTATTTTATAGTAGATATAAAAATATAATTTCAGTAAATTAAAAATTAAAGACTTAAGATAAAATCATCACAATATTATAAAGTATTTAATTTTTTAAAAAAAATCTCTAAAAATTTGAAACAATATCTTAAAATGATATTAAAAGTGAAAATATTTAAAGAGAGCAGCACCTTAAAAGAGAAAAGAAAATATATTAATGTTTTAAAGTTGAAAAATATTGTAGGATTTTCTTTTATTCATATTCTATTTATATTACATAAAAATTAAAAAAAATTATTAATTGACATTAAGTTGATAAAATAAAAATTATTAAATAAGAATTAAAAACATATTTATATATAATGGGAATTGGGGTGGGGTGGGGTGGGGAGTGCAATACCAAACCCCACCCCGTTAACAATTTGGGGATTACTTTTCCCCCACTCCCCACCCCATTCCTCAAAAATTATTAAAAAATTTCTCCATTTGGGGTGGGACTCCATGGGGCCCCAAACCCGTGGAGGTTTTTGCCATCCCTATTGCAAACCGTGAGTAATATTTAGATTTTCATTTTTCTTTTCTTTTGTCTTAGTTGTTTATCTTATTTCTTTTAGAAAATTTTTACTTATTGGCTAAGTTATTAAATAATATGAATAAGGAAGATGTAGGGCATTTTGAGAGGATTTTTATTATCGGGTAATTATAATGCATGATTTAGTTATACATACATGAGAGCCACAACTCCTTAAATACAAAATAAACCATATGATTACTTCCTAACTTCAGAAAGATAAATCCCTTAATTTATTGCACAAATACATCAATATTTCATAATTCACCAATTAAAAACCCCCTTCACCATTAGGATCATCCAATGTTTTACTACAACTATTAGAAACGCATGCCTTCGGCTTAAAAAAGAAGTAGTTCGATTTGGGAAAAAGCAAAAAAAATGGATATCCGGTTCAGATGGGTAATGCCGGTACCCACTTATTACGCCATTTTCCGAGAGCCGTTGGATATGTTGGCTTACAATCTAACGGTAAATTCACTAGAGGACACATTTCTGGGGTTAGTAATCACTAAAGCAAAGTAGCTGGACCGATACTTTTATTTATGACATATTTATGAATAAATTATGGGTATTAATTAATTAATTTAATTGAATAAAATTATTTACAAACCAACTAAGAATTAATTTATGAATAAATTGTGGGAGTTAATATTAAAAAAATTAAATAAATATTTTTGCGGTTTGAACAGAAAGTTTGGGTTTGAAACAATCCAAATATCCAATCCAAAATTCGGTCTAGCCTATTCATTGAATCAAGTTTGGTGTACCGTCCGCCAATCGCCATATTGCCATAATGTTTTAGTGAGTCCGATTAATTGAACGTCTTATTGTAACATATTTTTATATACTTTTGAAACAACCGTGGTAATTGTCAAATGGATAATGATATGTTTATAATACTATTAGAATGTATGAGGAATAAAAGTGATTTTAGAGTATTTTTATTATACTATATACACTTAATATACGTATGGTGACATCTGTGTATTTGTGTATTTATTTTGATGAAAAATCAATAATGTAATATAAAAAAGGTTATCTAAAATCTTTGAAGGAATAGAGGTAATTAATGCAACCTCACACACCCAATAATAGTCAATTAAAGAAAGGCAAGTTCACGTGAAACATGATCGTATGGTGACATCTGTGTATTTGTGTATTTATTTTGATGAAAAAATCAATAATCTATATCTATATTTATATATATATATATATATATAAAGATAGGACTTGAGGAAGTAACGTGGCATCACAATTTCTCATCTTTATATATTCTCTATTATCTAATAAATAGAGAAATTTTCTTTTAGATTTGGCTTTTCATCTTCTCATAATTAATTTGATTGTTATTACACAATAACAATTATGTAAAGATTTTAATGAGGCATATTCTTTGTAATGAACATCCAAGGGGGAATGTTATGAATTTATTAAAATAAATGTAGATGTTCATAATATATATCTCTTAATCTCCCCACTATCTCCCATTAGCAACCTTTAACTCTCACTATCTCACAAAGAATTATGATCCATAATTTTTCATTAATTTCATGGAGTGATTATGTAACTATAAAAGGAGAGCTCATCTTTTTGTTTTGCACACACACAATTGGAATGAATAAAATCACTCTATAATATATTCTCTTATTTTATTATATATCTTGCGTTGCTTCTTTATTTATATTGTTGGCTAATAGCTTTTTTTGTTTTTATAAGGCTGCCTCATCTTTAAAAAAAAAATCAATTTATATTTTTTATCGGTTTCATCAAGTGTACAGTAAGAAAAAATGATAATACTAAATTTTTTTTTTAAAGCCGCGTGAAGCGCAGTTTTATTTTCTAATATATATATAAAGTTGGGACTTGAGGAGGTGATGTGGCATCACTATTTCTCATCTTTGTATATTCTTTATTATCTAATAAATAGAGAAATTTTATTTTAGATTTGACTTTTCACCTTCTCATAATTAATTTGATTGTTATTACACAATAACAATTATGTAAAGATATATATATATATATATGTGTGTGTGAGTGCCGGATTGGAACAATGTCCGGGAGAGAGGCTGGTGGCTGCACATGGTGGAGCCCACCATGTGTAGCCAAACCAAAAAAAATTAAAAGATGCTGTTCCACTCCCTGATTGGAACAGCCTCCTCTATATATATATATATATATATATATATATATATATATATATAAAGTTGGGACTTGAGGAGGTGATGTAGCATCACCATTTCTCATTTTTGTATATTCTCTATTATCTAATAAATAGAGAAATTTTCTTTTAGATTTAACTTTTCATCTTCTCATAATTAATTTGATTGTTATTACACAATAACAATTATGTAAAGATTTTAATGAGACATATTCTTTGTAATGAACATCCAAGGGAGAGTGTTATGAATTTATTAAAATAAATGTAGATGTTCATAACATATATCTTTTAGCCTCCCCACTATCTCCCATTAGCAACCTTTAGCTTCCCTATAACTCCCACTATCTCACAAGGAATTATGATCCATAATTTTTCATTAATGTCATGGAATGATTATGTAACTATAAAAGGAGAGCTCATCTTTTTATTTTGTACACATACAATTGGAATGAATAAAATCACTTTATAATATATTCTCTCATTTTATTCTTTATCTTGCGTTCTTTATTTTATTCTTTTTTTAATAGCTTTTTTTATTTTTATAAGGCTGTCTCATCTTAAAAAAATCAATTCAGTATTTTTATCGGAGTTTCAAGCCAGTGTAAAGTGAAAAAGATAATACTAAATTCTTTTTTGAAGCGTGAGCCAGCTTTATTTTTACAGTGTAATAAAAAATGTTATCTAAAATCTTTGAAGGAATAGAGGTAATTAATGCAACCTCACACACCCAATAATAGTCAATTAAAGAAAGGCAAGTTCACGTGAAACGTGATCGTTGCCTCTGCAATTGTATCAGATTGATGAATTTGGCATCTCTCTCACAACTTGCAACTACTCTCAACAACTTGATGCTTTCTTTCTATTTTAAGAAACTGTGTGTGTATATATATATCTGTTTCTTCTAAGCATTCCACTACAAATTCTAAATCTTATTAATTATATTCTCCCCATGGCTTGCAGTAACAACTCAATAGTTGCTTGTAATGGCTCCAATGATCCGTTGCAACGGCGGTCATCCAATTACCATGCGAGTATTTGGAACCCTGAACTCATAGAGTCCTTTACCACTCCTTATACTGTAAGTATATCAGTTGGCTAGCTTTCTACATTTTTTCGCTGAAGCCATTTGTTGAAACCAAGAAAGTGCAGCTTATTATATTTTTTTTTTACATGCATCTTATTACCTGCAGTACGAGTTGTATGCCAACAGATTAGATGAGTTGAAGCAAAAGGCTAAAGATTTGTTTGCATCCGCCAAAGAAAGCACTAGTGAACTATTAAAGCTAACTGACTCGGTGCAGAAGTTGGGAGTGGCATACCATTTTGAAGGAGAGATCAAAGAGGCCATGAATATTCTCAAAGGAGATACTACCATCAAAGATCTTAATGCAACGTCACTGCATTTTCGCCTTCTACGTGAACATGGCCATCCACTTAGTACAGGCACGTACTAATTTTTATCTCTTATATTTTATAAAAAGTTGGTGGATAAAATAGAAATTTATTTTTCAGCCCTTATCTCTTTCATAATTTGAATAGAGAAAATTACTTGAAAAATTTTTGGTCACGCCAAGGAGTCGATGCATATATTAACTAATAGCACTTTTTTTCACAACTATTTATTTGTTAGATTAGAATCATGGTCAAAATTTTTTTTTCCATCTTTTTTTATTCCTAGCAATAACTTTTTGGCTACTTTGTAAAGCAGATGTGTTTGATAAATTCAGAAAAATGGACGGGAGGTTCCATGACAATTTACGAGAAGACAGAGAAGGGCTTTTGAGTTTATTTGAAGCTTCATTCTTTGGAATTGAAGGAGAGGATGTCCTAGAAGAAGCCAAGATTTTTTGTACTAAGTATCTAAAGGAGTTATTAGGGACTAGGGATGGCAAAATCCTCCACGGGTTTGAGGTCCCATGGAGTCCCACCCCAAATGAAGAAATTTTTTAATAATTTTTGAGGAATGGATTGGGGAGTGGGGGAAAAGTAATCCCCAAATTGTTAACGGGGTGGGGTTTGGTATTACACTCCCCACCCCACCCCACCCCAATCCCCATTATATATAAATATGTTTTTAGTTCTTATTTAATAATTTTTATTTTATCAACTATAATGTCAATTAATAATTTTTTTTAATTTTTATGTAATATAAATAGAATATGAATAAAAGAAAATCCTACAATATTTTTCAACTTTAAAACATTAATATATTTTCTTTTCTCTTTTAAAATGCTGCTCTCTTTAAATATTTTCACTTTTAATATCATTTTAAGATATTGCTTCAAATTTTTAGAGATTTTTTTAAAAAAATTAAATACTTTATAATATTGTGATGATTTTATCTTAAGTCTTTAATTTTTAATTTACTGAAATTATATTTTTATATCTACTATAAAATAAATAAATGGAGAATGAGGTGGGGATAATCATTCCCCAATCCATCCCCAACCCACTAAATTTATTAGAGAATGGGGTGGGGAATGGAGGCAAAAATTTTTAATGGGGTGGGGAATGGGGTAGGCATCCCCACCCCCACCCCGCCCCATTGCCATCCCTATTAGGGACGTTGGGGAGCAAAATCATACTGGCTGAGCAGGTAAAACAATCATTAGACATGCCTCTATATTGGAGGATGCCAAGAATTGAGGCTCAGAACTTCATCAAATTATACCCCACAGACGAAGAAAGCAGTCCAATTTTGCTGACTCTAGCCAAGTTGGATTACAATTTAGTACAATCCATACACCAGCAAGAACTGAAGGAGTTGGCAAGGTTAGTTCTTTGAGCTTACGTTAGAACTAATGGCGTGTTTATTTGAGGAATCAAAATAATTGATATTGTTTATTTGTTAAAACATAAGAGGAATAAGAATGAAATATGTGGGGTTCACATATTTTTGGATTATTGAAGGTTGGGAATCAAGCTCCCATTCACAGAACAACCTTTTTACCCATTCAATTTTGAAAATGTTCAAATTACTGTTAATTATATTTTACATTTTGGTCCATGTTTTGAATTCTTTACAGAATCTGTAGAAGTACTCATAAGATTTGAAGTATTTACAAATAGGTCCTATTATTATTATTATTATTTTTATTATTATTATTATTTTATTATTATTGGAAGTTAGATGCTGAAAATGGTTTAATCAGACAATGATATCCTAGTTGTATACATTTAAAATAAAATATATTGTATTGTTGATAATAAGGTTATCATTTAACATTTCTAAAATGGAGGACAATTATAAATGTATTGAATGAAAATAAAGATTAGAGTTTTTGATACTTATTATTTATTGATTATTTTAAAATTATATCACTATTTGAGAATTTGAAATTTAGCCCTACTAAATTGAATTCCTGGCTCCCCCCACAGCCCCACTCACTCAGGTAGTAAATTAACGTAAGTATTGCATGCATAATTTTGTCAGGTGGTGGAGTAATCTGGGTTTTAAAGAGAAACTAAGTTTTGCCAGAGACCGGTTGATGGAAAATTATTTGTCGGTGATGGGCCTTGGCTTCGAAGCACAGTTTTCTAAGTGCAGAATTGGCCTCACAAAATTTGTATGCATATTAACTGCGATTGATGACATGTATGATGTATATGGATCAATAGATGAGCTTGAACTCTTTACAGAAGCTGTGAAAAGGTAACACACACACACACACACGGAAACAATGATAATACCAATTCTTTTAGTTGTCCATCATCTTATATATTATCCTTTCGTTTTATGGGGATTTCCCCTAAAATCAGGTGGGAAATTGGGGCAGTACTGGAGGAGCTGCCAGAATATATGCAGATTTGCTACTTGGCCATGTTTAACTTTGGAAATGAGTTGGCATATGATGTTATGAAAATTCATGGCCTCAAAACTCTATCCTCTATTAAGAAAGAGGTGAGCTAAAGTCTAGATACTATACAATTCAATTTGTTCAATAACCTAATGCGGTCAAGATCCAAAAGCAACGCAATTTTACAACTTGACATGTTGATGCACACATGATGAGACACTAAAACTCAATTCTTCAGAATATATATTTAATTAACTGGAAATTTTGTGTAAAGAATTTGGGTCAAAATATTGATATGTGATCATTAACTTTGCAGTGGGAAAATCTGTGTACATCATACCTAGTAGAAGCCAGATGGTTTAGCAAAGGGTACACGCCAACTGCGAAGGAATACATAGAAAATGCATGGGTTTCATTGGGAAGCCCTGCTGCCATTGTCCATGCCTATATCTGGCTACAACTCCAAGGAAGCAATGACTTGACCGAAAATTCACTCAGCTGCCTCAAAGTCGAACATGGCTATGATGAGATGATATATTGGTCATCTCTCATCAGTCGGCTCAGTAACGATTTGGGAAATTCCGCGGTTGAGTTGAAGAGAGGCGACGTGGCGAAATCTATTCAGTGCTACATGATTGAAGAAGGCATATCAGAAGAAGAAGCAAGAGACCGTATAAAAAGTTTGATAATTTACTCCTGGAAAAAGCTGAATGGCAAGAATCTTTTTAAAAGTGATTTTCCAGAAAGCATGGCGAAAATGTGTTTAAACATGTCTAGAACTGCACAATGCATTTTCCATGGAGATGGCATAGGAACATCAACCGGGGTTACTAGAGATCGTTTGGTCTCTTTAATACTTGAGCCTGTACCAGTTGAATTGTAACAGAACAATTCTGCTCTTAGTCTAGGCTAGCTACTACTGAAAGCTGAGAATATTTAAAGGGGGCCATTTAATTTCATGTTGCGATACTGCATTTTGACCTCTATTCATGTGTAATAGGCAATTTGGTAATGATGAAATTTTTAAAATAATTACAGTTAATTGTGTTGTAAACATAATTAGCTGTGAAAAGAACCAGCTAAAGGTTTGATAAATTTTATTTTTAAAATTATTGTGAGTTTTAAAAATAATCGTATATATTTGATAAATCTTATTATTAAACTATTGTAAGAATGTAAATGACAAAATTTAATTACACATTTATATATATACAACACAATTAGCTGTGAAGAGAACCAGCTAAACGTTTGATAAATTTTATTTTTAAAATTATTGTGAGTTTTAAAAGTAATTGTATATGTTTGATAAATCTTATTATTAAACTATTATAAGAATGTAAATGACAAAATTTAATTACACATTTATAAACATATATATATATAATATTTTTTTATTGTGTATATATAAATTAATTGATAACTAAAATAAATATTTTATATTATTAATTTTTATTTTTTTATCTAAATATAATTAGTAATTATAATAATATCTTTAAAATTAATGATTTTATTTCATAATTAATAAGGATACTTTTAGATTTTTAAAATATAAATAAGGATTATATATATTACATATAAAATTAATTCTCAAAATTAAATTTTGAAAAGTTACTCTTTCTCTATTTTTCAAAGTATGCCATAAGATGAGTGATTTTGCCAAAAAATAATTTTTTAAAAAATTAACAAACACTAAAATTAACTTTTAACCTTTCAAAATCACATTGAACTTTTAAAAATCAGTCTCAAACAGGCCCTAAGGCTTATTTGTTTTATACATGTTGATGCAGCATGTATTATGTAGTTATTTATCTTACTATTTCGTATTTATATTGTGATTTTACGAGCATAATATATATGATCACCTAATAAGCTGAGATGAAAATTTTGTACACGTGGCAGTAATAACGAATTTTGCTTTTTAGAATTTTAGAATGGCTTCACTGACAAATAAGTAAGTCCAATATGTTCTTCTCAAAAAAAAAAAAAAAAAGGTAAGTCCAATATGTTATAAGTTGTCTTCAGTCTTGACTTGACCTGCAAATTATTAATTCAGCCAAAATTCAATATCGGCACATTTTTATGGAGATTGTCAGAGAAAGACAATGTGTGTAACATGTAAAAGACCTCAAATTAATGATTTATTGTGAGGCCCTAAATGATAAAATTTGATTAAATTTAGATGAAAATTGGGAGCCGCCTATGTTACAACTTGCAACAGTTGCAACATACCATTATACCACTATTTTTGTTCTTATACAACGGGAGAGTTGTATTTATTTAGGTTATTTTCATTGCAATCCTTTTTTTTTCTGACACGTCAGGAAAAAATATAATAATTATTATTTTATTTATTGACTTTGTTGTTAAATAATATGAATAAGGAAAAAGTAGGAAATTTTAAGAGGACTTTTATTATTGAGATTAGGCAATTACAATGCATGATTCAATACTCGTTTATAAGAGCCACAACCCGTTAAATATAAAATAAAGCCTATGTTTACTTCCTAACTTCAGAAAGGTAAATATGTTTATTTATTCCACAAATTCATAAATATTTCATAATTATCTAATTATTACTATCATTTCTATATCTACTCTCATTATTTAAAATTATTATTAATTATATTTAATTATTATTTTTATATTAATTATTAATATATAAATATAATATGATATAATATAATAATATAATTTATTTTTAATATTATAATTATTATAGTAAAAATAAAATATAATTTAAATATATTTAATGTTTCAATTAAGGCAAAAGTTAGCACATTGTAGTGAATTATATAATTAACCACAATTTATCTTTCAAAACTTCCAAACATAGGTAAGCAATAAATTAATGTGAACAATATTATAACAATATACAATACTCTATTCCAAACATATTCTAATGGTGCATTTATTAAATAAAAATTGAAATGAGCTAAAATCGTAATAAGGAATTTGAATCAGAATAAGTTGTTTACTTGAGCTGTAGGAATCGGAATCGGAATGAACAATATTCCCATTAATGTGTTTATTTTATTTTAGAATTAGAATAGATTATTACAAGTTATTAAAATGCCCTTTGTTAATTGTGTCTCTAATATTATTTTCATATATTACGATTAAAACAATAATAAGAATAATAAAACTAAAAATAAAAATTATGACAATAATGTTAATTAAAACAAAAAATTAATAAAATTTAACAATAATAATAACAACAACAAAAAAATTAACTGAGATAATAATATTAATAATGATAATAATTAAAATAATAAAAATTATTAATAAGTTTTAATAATATTATTATTAATAAAAATAATAACAGCAATTATTAATAATAATTAAAATAATAAAGTTAATATATTTTAATAATAACAATAATTTTAATCATAACAAGATAAATATTAATAATAATAAATTAATTATGGTATAATAACAATTAAAATAATAAAAGTAATAAATTTTAATAATAATAATAATAGTAATAATCATAAATAATAATAATTAAAATAAATAAAAATAATAAAAGTTAATAGCAATAATCTTATATAATAATAATGATATTAATAATAATAATAACAAATTAAAATTCTTTTCAAATGTTATTTTATCTCAAAAATAGACTTATATGTAAAAGTTTGTAACTTTTAGTATCTATTAAATTTTACAAAAAATATAAAATAGTGTAGTGTAATCAAATATAAAAATATAAAAGTTGTTGTATGTTGTAACTGTTGCAACATAGCCGGACCTTGGAAATTGTGGTGCAGGCAAGTTTACTTCTCAGTTTCCACGTATCCTGATTCCTGAGGATAAGGATGTCCTACATCATCCATCACTCTTTAGACAAATTAAGAGGCCGACCCACCGTCCACGTCTTACCTAATATTCCAGCAAGTGGCAACACTCAAGACTTCGTGAGTTGTTAATGAATTTTTTATTTTGGCTGATGCTACAATAACTGCATGTATGATACATGCAGTTATTGTAGTTAAAATTGGTAATGAGACGGGATGAGATGGGATTTATTAATTTTACTCTTATTCCGTATATGTAAATGGGGTGAAAAAACGTCTCAATTCTATTTTTATATTTTTTTAGGATAAAAATATGTCTCAATCCCGTCCCAAAAGAGATGAGATCCTGCGGGATCCCATCCCAATTGGAAAAATTTCTATTATTAATCGGTAATGAGACGGGATGGGACGGAATTTATCAATCCTACTCCCGTCCCCGCATATGTAATTGAGATAAAAAAAGTCTCAATCCCGTTCTAAATTTTTTTAGACAAAAAATATGCCCTACCCGATAGAATGGGACCGATCCCACAGGATACCTGGGAATGGGATCAAGATCCCATCCCATCGGAAAAAATTGTTATCTCTACATGTATGTGATACATGCATAAAATATGACCGTTGGATTGAATATAATGAATCCAACGGTTGATATGAGTTTAATTAATAAATAATTAAAAAAATTCACAAAACCTGAAACCTATAGAAACGGTAACAGACACACATCCTAACCGGCCATATATATTTGTTGGAAAAAAAAAAGAAAAAGAAAAAAGCTCTCACTCACGCAAAGCGAGTTCTTCTATTGCCTACTTTTTCAACAATGGTGAACGGCGGTACATGAACAACTAGAGGTGGCAAAAATACCTACTCGGTCCGGACCTGGACCGTACCCGGACGTTGCGGGTCGGGTAATATTCGGTTCGGATATGAAATCGGGTCGGTCTTGGGTATCACTTGATAAACCCGGAACTCAGATTTTATTAAAAAAATTATAAAATATATATTATTTTAAATATTTTATATTTATTATTATACATATATAAAGTTTTAAATACTTAAAGTTTATATTTTCATGTCAAATTTTATTGAAATAAATTTAAAACTTATAAAATTACCAAAAAATAAAAAATATATACACATAAAATATTAAAAAATATAAAATTCGGGTACCCGGATTAAAACCCGGCCCGGACCCGGACCCGGACCGGTTGCATCCGGGCAGGGTCCGGTCATGGCAATACCCGGACCCGGCCCGGGGTTTTGCCATCTCTATGAACAACCCCCCTGCCCCGCTCACTCAGTCTCTCTCTCACCCGACGCGGGCTCGTGGGCAAAAAAAATTCAAAATCCCTAATTACTAATTCCTCTTCTCTTCTGCTTCCACAACAGTCAATGGTGGCACAACTTCCACAACAGTCAGCGGCGGATGTGATTTTCAGGTATTTTGGTTAACTCTAAACTGATTTCATAGCCTTTCAATTCTTTTTTTTTTTTGCCTTTTTTTGGCGCACGCTGCCACAATCCTTGCCATTAAACAAACCCTCACAGCCACCAGCCACCACTGACATGCATGAACTATTCTTTGTCGACGTCGTGAAGAAATTGGGTATGATGTTCTTAATCAATCACACATGCTACCAAAAAATGCTAAGAACCAATTTTTTTAAATTTTGTTAATATGATTATGAAATTGGGCTTGCTTTTGTGTGAATTTTTAGGGTTTGTTTGCTTTCGGATGAAAATTCAAAATCAGATTTTGAAATTGTTTGTTCCTCATTTTTTTGAGATATATCTTGTCTTCGTTTATTTATTTGTGCATGTCTGGATAGATATGCCAACCTAATCGAATGCTTATTAAATTCAATGAAATGTAATGCATGGCCTTAGGCTTGCGGTGAATAGCTTTATTCAACATATATATTTTGGAAATTAGTTTTATTTTGTTTGATTGAGAGATTTTTTTGCTTAGTTTGATTTATTTTGCTTTAAAAAAAGAGCCTAGTCAAAATAAGTTTATTTAAAAGTGGATGGCATTTGATTAAAAGAAGAGGTAAGATTTAAAGCCCTCCAAGTGTTTGATAAAATATCTAAATGAAACTTCATGTTCATATTTTCCTTCCGCAACTGACTTAGGTTCTTCGTAATCAAGCTGAAGGTGCTATAGTGTTAGTATTGGCACCTACTAGAGACTGAGCCGATCAAATTCAGGAAAAAGGCTTTTAAATTTTGGTCGTGCGCAAGTGCTATAAATACTTGTGTTTATGGTGCTGTTCCTAAAGGACCTCAAACATTCGAAGAGGTGTTTTGAATTCTTTTTTGGAGAATTTAATTATTTTTAGATTAAATTTACAAGTCAAGTATTTTTATTTGGTGTATCTTGCTCTTTAACACAATATGAAATTGGAGAATTTGATAGAACTTTAATCATTTGTCTATACTTTACTATTGCTTAATTGTATCATAAGAGTGTGTTAATTTGCTCTGTAATTCTTTCAAGATTCTTGAGCTATAGTCTTTATATTTATAATTTGTTTTGATAAATTTCTCTTGGTTCTTTAATTTTGATCTATTCCCCACTTTAAAGATATTTTATTTTAAACATGTCATTAATTATATTGATTTAATCTTATAGGGTGATGAGCTAAATTAATTAATTATATTATATGTAGAGTTTAGTTTCCTCAATAATGGTGTACTAGGAATGCAGTTTTATTTTAAGCGTAATATGCAATTTGTTTTGCTACTGTTTACGCATAAAAACGGCACCTGAAAGTTTCCAGGTGCTGATTAGCTGTTGTTATGTAATAAACATAAATACAACACATGGAAATTTTGGGGTGTTGTTTTGTTGTTGTTTATGCACAAAAATAGCATGTAGAAGTCTTGAGGCGCTGCTTAACTGCTGTTATGTAGCAAAAACAAAACATGGAAGTTTGTAGGTGCTGCTTAGCTGCTGTTATGCAGCAAAAACAACAGCCGAAAGTTTCTAGGTGTTGTTTTGCTGCTGTTTGTGCAGAAAAACTGCACTTGGAAATTTTCAGGTGCTGTTTAGCTGCTGTTATGCTGCAAAAACAGCACCAGGAAATTTACTGGCACTGTTTTACTAATGTTTGTGTAGAAAGACTTTAACTGTTGTTTTATATACCTATAATTTGTATTTCAATATCATCTCCATTTTACTTTTATTTGTCATCACTGATGATTAGAATACTAGTTGGTGTTTATGATAAGTTGATATGTGGTTTATGCAGGTTCTTGGTGCTCTAATTACGCATGTGGGATCTGGTGTGAGTTTTGAAGTTAGTTCTGCTCTGGAGACAATGGCTCCATTTTACTTTTATTTTTTAATTTTTAAAATGGGAAGATTCCCTCGTATTTTATCTGAATTGCAATTTTGTCGAGTATTTGTTCTTGGGATTATATCTTCTTTTACTTGTTTTTAGGGTGCAGCTCTCAGTTTCAAGTACTACCAACATTGTTTCTCTTCCATGAAAGAATCTGTAGTTTTACCCAGGTATAAACTGAGTTAGCCATCGGTTATTAGCAGTCTCTGGACAAGAAGCAAGAAGATACCAATGAGGACCTGGATTTCAGAAGCAATTCTCTTATTTTTCTTTTATTTTGAATCATTAGCATTTTCTTTTTCTCGTTTGGTTTCAGATATTGGTGGCATTGGGTAGTGGGTTTTTTTCTCGAATCATGATGATACCAATGTAATTGCAAACAGCAAGGTCTAAAATTTATACGACCTTGTGATTTGTCCTATAATTTTTTACTGATGTTTGCTTAATTTTCTTTTCCTTTTTGTTCTTTTTTGAGTGATCTCCATAATTAATCAAGAACCAAAGTATCAAGTTTGTTGATCTTTTAATTTAATAGTATTTTGAGAATTATTGGCTTCCATCTTACATTAAAATAATCCCTCAATGAAAAATCATTGTTTTAATATTAAATTTAATTTTACATAATTTTGCAATATGTAACTTACCAGAATAAATTTTTCAAAACTAAAAATTTTTTTGTTAGAAGAATTATAATGTTATATTATATATATCTAAAAATTAACCAAAAATATTCTGTGTATTTTAAAGTTATAATAAATGTACCATTAAAAAAAAAATCTAAATCTATCATAAAATATCATTTTATGAAATGAGTTATTGTGAAAGTTTATGGACAAAATAGAAAATATTTTTGAAATTAACAAATATTATTTGAAATCTTGGAAAATAGGTTTGATTGAGTTTCATAATGTGTTTAATAAAATTGTAATTTTTGGAGCATAAACGGTGAACCGCTAACACTTAAAGTGGCTAATTGATTCTATTTTGGAGAGTTTTTAGAATTAGAAAGTCGAACGACTAACTTTAAGTGGTAAAACGACTACAATTGGATGAGTTTATTGTATGGTGTGCGTTGATCATGGTGTGCGTTGATCATCCCCGATCCTCCAAATAAGAAAATGTGCTAGTTCTTCCATGTAATAAGAAGGTTAGTGGTGTTTGGGTTGGATTTTTAAAGCATTTAATGTCAACATTAATGAAAAGATTTGGTTGGTGTACAAATAAATTAATTGCGCTCATATGTCATGTAGAGCTAAATCGGCTAGCTTGTAGTGAAAAGGCGGTTAGCCATTTAGAGTTGCATGCTCTCTGGAATGAAAGATGCTAACCTCTTTGTAGGAAACGAGTAGCCATTTTCACGCTAAAGAGTATGTTTCTCGAAAACGGCTAGTCGTTTAAATGAAGAGGCTAGCTGTTTCACTTCGCATGCTCTCTGGAATGAAAAAGGCTAGCCTCTTCGTGGGAAACGGCTAGCCCTTTTCACTGCAAAGAGCATATTTCTCAAAAATGGCTAGCCCTTTCAATGAAAAGACTAGCCGTTTGGAGTTGCATGCTCTCTGGATTGAAAAAGCCTAGCCACGATAAAGTAAACGGCTAATCTTTTTTACTCCACAAAGCATTTTGATCGAAAATGGCTAGCCGTTTATTTTAAAGAGGCTAGCCATTTTCGATCCAGAATCTATTATATTTGCAATGGCTAGCCTCTTTAACAAAATGACTACATGTCTCCCTCACTGTTCAACTTCAACCCACAACCACCTCTCTCGCGGTCGCACGAAATTCACTGCTTCTTCAGCCATTAACGAGAAAATATACAACTCCTCATCATTTTCCTTGATTCACACATCCAAATTCCATTAGTTAATTACTCTTTAACCTTATTTCATTGAAGAACCCAATTGAAAACCCTAAGTTTGGCCGAGGTTGTTTCTCTAAAATTGTTTATTGCTGAAATTACTCATCCACATCGATTTCAAACCCATTTGTGTGCTATTTAATCGGTTCATCTTGACCCAAAACACAATATTTGTTATTCAAAGTAAGATTTTGGTTTCCATGGCAGGTGGTGAAACTTATGCAGTATAACCAGCAGCTGTTGTTGCATAGGCAACAACTGCTACTACTGTTGCAGCATAAACAACAGCTGATGTTGCATAGGCAGCAATTGTTGCTACTGTTGCTGCATAAGCAGCAGCTGCTGTTGCTTAAATTCCAACAGTTGCTGCAGGCATAGACAATAGTAGTTTGAGAATTATATGACCTTGTAATTTACCCTGTATTTTCTTATTGATGACCTTGTGATTTATTCTGTATTTTCTTATTGATGTTTGTTTAATTATCTTTTCCTTTTTTTTTTCCAGTGATCTCCATAATCCAGAACCAAGATATTAAGTTTTGTTAATCTTTTAATTTAATAGTATTTTGAGAATTATTGGCTTCCATCTTACATTAAAATAATCACCCAATGAAAAATCATTATTTTAACATTAAATTTCATTTTGCAACATGCAACTCAACTTACGAGAGTAAATTTTTCAAAAATAAAAAATTTTTGTTAGAAGAATTATAATGTTATATTCTATAACAATAAATTCTATGTATATTTTAAAATTATAATAAATGTACCATTAAAAGAAATTCGGTGTATATTATAAAATATGATTTTGCAAAATGAGTTATTGTTAAAGATTATGGACAAAATAGAAAATATTTTTTAGATTTTTGAATCAAAACTATAATACTTCCTTTAGAAAACATGAGATTATAAACTTCCAATAAAATCAATCGTTGCAAATAATGACCCAATAAACATGAAAACACGATCATTAAATTTCAAACCAAATGAATTAAACTTAATGAGATCATTAACTTGCACCATAGAAATCATGCAATTATTGGACCAATAAACATGAAATCAAGACCATTAAACTTGATATATGGACCACTATACTTGAAACCAAATGAACTTGAAACTTAGGGCAATGAACATGAAACATGAGATCACTAACTTGCAACCATGAATATCATTTAATTAATAAACTTGAAATTTAGGGTAATAAACACGAAACATAAGATCATTAACTTGCAACCATGAAAATCATTTAATTAATGGACCAATAAACATGAAACCAAGATCATTAACTTGATACCTTGGCCATAAAACATTAAACTAAAAGAACTTGAAACTTAGGGCAATAGATATAAAACATGTTATCATTAACTTGCAACCAGGGGCGAAGCTAACACCATTTTTTAGGGTGGGCTAAAATATTTTTAATTACTATCCATACCAGACATGCACGCTACCAACTATTTATAACATGTTTGAGATAAACCAACAATTCATCCAGATTAAAAAGATTTTCTTCAATTACAAGGTCTTCCTTAAAAATTCAAATCAAGCATGCAAATTAGGAAATTTATGTAATTAACTAAAATATTATTTCCAAAAATCTTACCCGGGCTACAGCCCAGGTAAGCCACCCTTTAGCTTCGCCCCTGCTTGCAACCATAAAAATCATTTAATTAATGAACTTGAAATTTAGGGCAATAAATATGAACCATGAGATCATTAACTTGCAACCTTGAAAATCATTTAATTAATGGACCAATAAACATGAAATCAAGACCATTAAACTTGATATATGGATCACTATACTTGAAACCAAATGAACTTGAAACTTAGGGCAATGAACATGAAACATGAGATCACTAACTTGCAACCATGAATATCATTTAATTAATAAACTTGAAATTTAGGGTAATAAACACGAAACATAAGATCATTAACTTGCAACCATGAAAATCATTTAATTAATGGACTAATAAACATGAAACCAAGATCATTAACTTGATACCTCGGCCATAAAACATTAAACTAAAAGAACTTAAAACTTAGGGCAATATATATAAAACATGTTATCATTAACTTGCAACCATAAAAATCATTTAATTAATGAACTTGAAACTTAGGGCAATAAATATGAACCATGAGATCATTAACTTGCAACCTTGAAAATCATTTAATTAATGGACCAATAAAGATGAAACCATGGCCATTAACTTGATATCTAGAGCATTAAAGGTGAAACCAATGGAACTTTAAACTTAGGGCAATAGACATGAAACATGTTATCATTAACTTACAACTATGAAAATCATTTAATTAATGAACTTGAAATTTAGGGCAATAAACATGAAACATGAGATCATTAACTTGTAACCATAAAAATTATTTAATTAATGGACCAATAAACATGAAATCAAGACCATTAACTTGATACCTCGGCCATTAAATATGAAACCGAAAGAACTTGAAACTTAGGGCAATAGACATGAAACATGTTATCATTAACTTGCAACCATGAAAATCATTTAATTAATGAACTTGAAACTTAGGGTAATAAACATGAAACATGAGATCATTAACTTACAACCTTGAAAATCATTTAATTAATGAACCAATAAACATGAAACCATGACCATTAACTTGATACCTGAACCATTAAACTTGAAACCACATGAACTTGAAAATTAGGGTAATAAGCATGAAACATGAGATCATTAACTTGCAACTATGAAATTCATTTCATTAATGGACCAATAAACATGAAACCATGACCATTAACTTGATACCTCGGCCATTAAATGTGAAATACTTGAAACTTAGGGTAATAGACATGAAACATGTTATCATTAACTTTCAACCATGAAAATCATTTAATTAATGAACTTGAAACTTAGGGCAATAAACATGAAACATGAGATTATTAACTTACAACCATGAAAATTATTTAATTAATAGACCAATAAACATGAAACCATGACCATTAACTTGATACCTCGGCCATTAAACGCGAAACCAGAGGAACTTGAAACTTAGATCAATATACATGAAACATGTTATCATTAACTTTCAACCATGAAAATCATTTAATTAATGAACTTAAAACTTAGGGTAATAAACATGAAACATGAGATCATTAACTTGCAACTAGGGATGGCAATGGGGCGGGGTGGGGGTGGGGATGCCTACCCCATTCCCCACCCCATTAAAAATTTTTGCCTCCATTCCCCACCCCATTCTCTAATAAATTTAGTGGGTTGGGGATGGGGAATCCCCACGTGGGGAATGATTCCCCCATCCCCACCTCATTCTCCATTTATTTATTTTATAGTAGATATAAAAATATAATTTCAGTAAATTAAAAATTAAAGACTTAAGATAAAATCATCACAATATTATAAAGTATTTAATTTTTTAAAAAAAATCTCTAAAAATTTGAAACAATATCTTAAAATGATATTAAAAGTGAAAATATTTAAAGAGAGCAGCACCTTAAAAGAGAAAAGAAAATATATTAATGTTTTAAAGTTGAAAAATATTGTAGGATTTTCTTTTATTCATATTCTATTTATATTACATAAAAATTAAAAAAAATTATTAATTGACATTAAGTTGATAAAATAAAAATTATTAAATAAGAATTAAAAACATATTTATATATAATGGGAATTGGGGTGGGGTGGGGTGGGGAGTGCAATACCAAACCCCACCCCGTTAACAATTTGGGGATTACTTTTCCCCCACTCCCCACCCAATTCCTCAAAAATTATTAAAAAATTTCTCCATTTGGGGTGGGACTCCATGGGGCCCCAAACCCGTGGAGGATTTTGCCATCCCTACTTGCAACCATAAAAATCATTTAATTAATGAATCAATAAATATGAAACCGTGACCATTAACTTGATACCTTGGCCATTAAACGTGAAACCAGAGGAACTTGAAACTCAGGACAATAGACATGAAACATATTATTATTAACTTGCAACCATGAAAATTATTTAATTAATGGAACAATAAACATGAAAACGTGATCATTAACTTGATACCTGGACCATTAAACTTGAAACCAATGGAACTTGAAACTTAGGGCAGTAAACATGAAACATGAAATCATTAACTTGCAACCATGAAAATAATTTAATTAATGAACTTGAAATTTAGGGCAATAAACATGAAATATGAGATCATTAACTTGCAACCATGAAAATAATTTAATTAATGGATCAATAAACATGAAACCATGACAATTAACTTGATACTTGGACCATTAAACTTGAAATCAAAGGAACTTGAAACTTACGGCAATGAATATGAAACTTGAGATCACTAACTTACAACCATAAAAATAATGAAATAATGGACCAATAAATATGAAATCAATATCGTTAACTTGAAACTCTTTTTTATTATTATAAAAATAATTTTTTATTGTTATGTGTCATTTAATATTAAAATAATAATTATTTTATTTATTATAATTAAATATTATTATATTCATTATTATTTAATTCATTTAAGGGACAACCTGTTGCTCCCAGTTATTTATTTATTTTTTAGTGTTGGCTGCTACTTGGCAGCCAAACCATTTGCTCTATTTTTTTTTTTTATTGCTTGCATGTATCACATACATGCATGTATTGTAGCCGTGCCCTTTTATTCTCTATTGTTTTAATATTTATTTATTAACTCACGTTTCTCGACCTCAAATACGTTGCATGAATGATAATTGATTTTAAGTTTTTAATGATAAATTCAATTTTAGTTGAATTTGTTGTCTTTTTGGATCAGTTTTAAAACCAAACTGAGAACTTTCGTTCGATTTGAATTGTTCACCCCCAAAGTATATAGTATAATTAGTGACAACTATATATGGCATTTGAAAAAAATAATATTGTGTTTAGTTATGTTCACTACAGAATGCTCAATATATTTACTTGCAGAATGGACTAAAAATCCCATCAAATTAAAGTTAAATTCATCCAAAACTCTCTTGCTTATTTGTGGTTATTATGATTATGCAAGAGATTAGAACGCAAGGAAGATTTTGGACAAACACTCAACGCAAAAATGAAATCAACAACACTAAGTTTTTGCAGGGACCGATTGATTGGCAATGGGGCTAAGTTTTGAACCGCAGTTTTCTAAATGCAGAATAGGCCTATCAAAATTAACATGCTTATTAACAGAAATTGGTGACATGCATTTGGATATTGACGAGCGTGAACTCTTTACAGATGTATTAAGAAGGTATATTATATCCGTGGAGATGATATATGTACATCCTTCTCCCATTTCACCATTGGTTCACATCTTCCAACGCTGTGTTCAGTTCACAGGAGAGTAGGAGGGAGGGGAGAGGAATTCGAAGTCCTCTCAGATTTCTACCGTTAGGTTTACAATAGTGAAGGAGAAATCAATTCTACGGAAGTCATATTTGGTATTGGGGTGCCGTAACTTTTAAAGTATAACTGTTGTGGAAAAAAATTATAAATATTAAATAAAAGTTAATAATATATTGTAAACAAAAATTTTTAAATAATAATTTTGATAAATTTTATTAAAGATATAATAGATTTTTCAACATATAAGTAAAAAATCATATTAACCTAGATTTTAATCATAGCAGTTAGTGTTTACCAAACACTTTATTATCCAACCTCAATCCCAAATAAGGCCAAAATTCGCAATTGTTGTAAACGGTTGAATTCCATTTCCTCTATGATGAGTGTGGAATTGAATTCTAACTCAACGAGAGAGTAAATTTCCATATTTTTCCCCTAAAATTATGTAAGCATACATTTTAAGTTACAACAGCTAGTGTTTATCAAATATTTTAATACTGTAGCTGCTTAACCTTAATCCTAAATAGGGCCAAAATTCGCAATTGATGTAAATTGTGGAATTCCGTTTCCTCTATAATGAGTGGGGAAATCGAATTCTAACTCAACGGGAGAGTAAATTTCCATATTTGTCCCCTAAAAAATATTTAATTGTTGTAAACATATTAAAATGTACGTGGCTATTTTATTTTTTTATTTTTTATTTTTTGGCCATTACCCGTACAGAGAGATATAATCATAAAAATAGAAACCTCAGATTTTCACTTAATTAATTAATCATTTTTTTCTGAAAAATAAAGATAAAAGCAATTGAGGAAGGAAAATGTGAATTTAGTTATTTTAATGTTGAAAACTATATGAAGATTATCTTTTCTATGATATATATTTATTTATACTTTTATTTGCAAACTATAAACGTAGAAAATTAACAAAGATAAAATCAATTCATAGTAAATTTTCTTTCAATTCTACTTGTTTTAGTTTTCTATTTTTAGATTAAATTAATTTATAATTTAATATTTTTCTAGAAAAATTCAAATCTCTAAATAATATAATTGAATAATAATTGAGACATTTTTCCTTATTATGATTTTGTAAATTTATTTTATTTTTTATTTTTACTTAATAATATATATTAAAATCTTAACACAAAGGGTAAAATTGTCTAAGTAAATAATAATCTATCCCTTTCCATTTAGAATTCCTTGCCAAACCAAATAATGAAAATTGAAATCCCCTCTTCCCCCTTCTCCACTCCTCTCCTCTCCTCTCCTCTCCTCTCCTCTCCAATCATTTCTTTAAACTAAACACCACCAAGTATTTTGCTGATGGGATATTTGGGGTATGGAGGTATTGCCAGATTACATGCAATTTACCCATACTGAAATTAATATATTACCACTTACCCCCTATAATTTTCATAATAGACAATGACCCTCCTAACAACATAGTTTTACAATATTATTATTATTTTTAAATTAAATAATCATATTAATGGAAGCTAAAATAAAAAAATTTAAGTACTAAAAATAAGAAAATATTTTTTTTAAAGTGAATGAAAATATTTAACAACAGAAAATTTTCTTATATCTTTTGTCATTTTTAAACATTTTTCTTATAATAAATACATATTTTATATTTCCAAGATCATTTACCCCTCTTTTCCTTTCAATTTTTTGTACCAGAAAAGTTTTGGATTATTATAAAAACTATAAAGGAGTAAGTGATATATACTAATTTTAGTAAGAGAAAAATTGACAACCTCCTAATATTTAACTTTGGAAATGAGTTAACTAGTGCCCTCAAAACCAGTGGGACCTTTGCCTTTATAGCCTATTGGCATTTGTGGCACAAGTTCGAGTCCCACCGCTTATATTGGGATTCTAACTTCACTTCACAATTAAACAATTCTGTAGCGGTAGACATATTTCTCATAATGTGAACAAAGTATAAATATATATTCCTCTAGATATTTTCTAATATGAGAATAGAAATTTGGCGATAATGTTGAATGGATCTAAGTAAGTCTTAATAGTTCTATAATTGTAAATATTAATATATTTGTGACTTGTATTAATATTAAAAAAACCTTAGAAATGAATACGATTGCTCATTATTTATCCTATATTATTAATAAGAGAGAGTTGAGCTAAAGTCTGAATACTTTTGAATATGTTCTTTAATTAAAAATGCATAAGATATTATTTTAATTTTTAAAAGTGTTTATCTCATCATTTGAAATTACCAAACAGATCTTTTGAAATCAAGTAATCAAATCTTGTGATATTATTTTAAAATAATTCCTTATTTTGTTAAAACATAGTTTAAGGGAGGGAGCGGACGGTTTAACAATTTCATTCATTAATTTATTTCTTTGTTTTCATGTCTTCCCTTTATCAGTGAGGACAATTATCTCCATAGATTTGAATATATAGATTTTTTTTTTTAAATTCAGATTTAGTTCGACAGTAGTTTTTGGTTAATACATGTTTACCTTTCATATTTGACTTTGTTAGATCCCTTCAAGGTATTCATCGCAGTATCAATTGATAGAACTAATGATGGAAGTGGAGGAATGTTGTGCAAGGAAGCGTCATTTGATGTGTTCATACACTACTTGTTTGTATACGTGGAATCAATATGCACCAAATAAAATAATTCACAAAGAAAAAGACTGGTGTATTTAAAAGGGGGTGTAACAATTTACGTCAAAAGAAGTACTTATTTTACTAATAATTAATATAGTATTAAATTGAAATATAAAACCTTATTTTATAAATACCTAAATATACCCAATACTTTCAACACTTTTAGAAAAAAATAATTTTCCTAAGACACAAATTTCTCTCGGTTATCTCAAATGCAAAATTTTACTGAGCACTAAAGAAACGCTCTACCATATAGACTAGGAGCTCATTTTTCTGCACTCTCACAAACAGCGCCAACTTGAGATGTATTCAAATGAGCAAACACCTTGCTATCTATAGGCGAAGCTTTGGGTCCATGAAATTAAATTCCATGGCAAAATTATCAACAAAATCGGCAACCAATTTCTTCATTTCATGACAAATGCAAGCACCTACCCTTCTCGGAAGTCAAATTTAGTGGCTGGCGACCGAATGGCACGTGGGCATTTATCTTTGACATGGCCTAGAGATTCCGCGAGTCAACAGAATTTTAATTTTTAGGTAAACTAAAAATAAGAGTTGAGAAAGGAGCCATATCAGAAGAGTAATGATAAAGAGGGAGGAAGAGGAGAGAAAGATGAAATAATTTTTTTTTCTCTCTAATCAGTTTTTTAACACACTTTTTTCTCATCTTTCTCTTCTTTTAATATTTTACTTTTTCTTCTTTTAATATTTTACTTTTGAGAAACCACGTGTTTTTCTTTCGGAAAGATTGAAGAGTGACAAAGGTGGGTGCATACAGAAATCTACTAGTTAAAAAATCTGTTGGATAGATAAAAAAAAAAAAATTAACTGGGTGATAAATGATGGGATATTCATCAGTAAGTTTTTATACTGGAATCCATTAAATTTAGGAAGGGTTTAAGTTACGTTAAACTTAATATTATAAAATAATAAATCCTACTTTATATCCCATTGTTGAAGTAGCGAAATTAGTCTATACAATTTTTTTTGAAAGAGATAAAAACAACAAGAAGATGATCTGGAATCATTGTGAAGAACCTTTTATTTTAACTATTTCCCAATCCAGCTTTAAAACCATGATTATCACATTCTAAATGTTTGTATATTCACGTGTTTTTGTACCGTGAGTAACACGTGTTTTGGGCTTTCGGTGTTGATGCTGTCTATTGTGAATTATTTATTGATATAGCCAATCAGACAAGGAAGAGCAAGAATGAGACAGTAAGGACACTAAGTTATTAATATATAGAGAGAAAATTTCAGCCTACTCCTTCATGAAGTGATAATCTTCAAACCGCCTCCTTATTATTGAAAACATTAAGTTACCCCTAAAACTCATTATCTTTAACCATTGACCGTCGTTGATTCATAAAAATATGAAAATACCTCTATCTTAACAGAATATTTTTGACGTCATTGTGAGGCTAAAAAAAGTTTGATGTATGGTTAGTCATTGAAAAATTAAAAAAAAAATAGTTGATGTATGACTAGTCATTGAAAAATAAACTAAAAAATAAAGTGTCGAAATGAATTAATGAACCGAAATAAATTGATAATTTTCTTAAATTAGACATGTTAGTTAAATAACTTACAAGACATGCCATCATATATAAATTATGATAATGCCATCAAAATCAAATTTTAAAATTAAAAAGCCATACCATCTTTGTCTTTTTCTTTCATTTTTCTTCGTTTTTCTCTTTCATTTTTTTTCATCATTACACCATCTTTTCCTTTTATTTGTTTTTTTTTTCTTATCCTTACTCCTTCATTTTTTCTTTTCTTTCATGTACATGACTCTATGGATGACAAGATCCGAGTCCGGGTTCAGCCATCCTTGTTTCGGATCTGAATATGATTTTCTTTAGCTGGATTCGGATTTAAACCCAAACTTTTTCCATCCGGGTCCGATCGGGTTTAACTCGAAAAAAACCTGGGTTTCTGGATTTCGAATTTTGAACCCGGATTAGTGAATTAAGTAAAAATAAAAATAAAATACAAATAAATCCATATTCTAATAAAATAAAAAAAGATATAGATTAAATTTCAATGTTTCTAAGCAATAAAGCATCCACAAATACAATAATCATCAATAAGAATAATATTCATTTGCAAGAAAAATATTAAAAGCAGAGGAAATATATCAAAACGAGGGAGAAATTATGGGAGCTGTCATGCATTTGAAGATCTCACTTTACTACCATATCAGAGGAAAAAAATGCAGAAAAAGATGAAAAAGGCAAAGCAAAACGCATGCCCCGATGATGATGAAAAGGATGTTTTCGGCTGATGCTGCTGTTTTCAACTGGATATCTCGCTGTCGGTGTTGTTTTCAATCAGAAATCTCGCCGTTTCAGTTTGTTTTCAACCGATGCTGCCGATGATGATGAAGGTCGCGTTTTCAACCATATCACAGCCGGACAAATGGCAACTGATGATGATGATGATGAATAGAGTTGTGAAGGTAAGGATTGGCAAAGCACGGTGATTTGATTTGATGAGGAGGAGTTGAAAAGAAATGAAATGTTTAGAGGCTACGGTTGTGATATGTGAAACTAGGGCACTTAGAATTTCTTTTTTAATCTTTGTATTTATATTAAAAATAATTAAAAAACTAATTTTAAAATAAGATATCCGGGTCCAGATTCCGGATCTATGGGTTCACCCAAACCTAGAATCGAACCCTAATGTATCTAGGTCAGCAAAATTGCATCCAGATATCAGATTTATTTTAATCCAGTATGGGTTAAACGCGTACCGAATTATCCAGGTTTGTCCGAGTCAAGGTTAAGTTGCCATCCCACATGACTCTAGTAGCACTTTTTTTCCTTTCATTGTTCTCATCCTTATTCATTTCATTTGTTTGGTGAAACTTCAATAGCACTTTTCTTTTGTTCTTTGATTTTTCTTTTTATTTTATATCTATATTTTCTTTAAGTACCTTTACAAAATGAAAAAAAAAATGATAATAATAAAAAAATGAAAAAAGGTAAAATATTATTCTTTTTCCATTTGTAACTTTTAATTAATTTCTATATTTAATTTTTAAAATAGATTTTTTAAATATGAAAAGGTAAAATTTAATCCTTTAAAAAAATTAGTCATATAGGCACAAAATAAAAATATTTTAAAGTATTAGGGGGCATACTATAAATATTTGAAATATTTTGTGTGTTTTGAAAAACCTAGAAAGATTTGGACCCATGAAAGTTAGTCTACCTAGGTTTGACCTTTTTCTATTAATTGACTATTAGGAAAATATGCAAATACTATTTTATCCTTATAGCCGTTAAAATTAACAGAGAGATAACGAGTTTTGGGGGGTATCTTGATATTTTTAATAGTAAAAGGGACGATTTGAAAATTGTCACTTCACGAAAGGAGTAGGCCGAAAGTTTCCCATATATATATATATATATATATATATATATATATATATATATATAGTGATTCGAAACCTTACCAAAAAAAAGGAACTGGTCAAAAAGGTGGATCAAACTATATATATAGCCAAACTTTTGTTATTTTTATTCTTCTATTTTATTAAGGAAAATTATCATTCATATACCCTATAGCTGCTCTGTTATTAAAAATACTACAACACTTTAAGGGTGTATCAATCGTCCACCCTAAGTTGACAAAATGTATCTGTCGTCCATCAAACCGTTACTTGCCATTTAAATAGGATAATGTCAGAGGGGTAATTTAGTCTTTTCATAAGATACAAATGATAATTTAAGGGTATACAAGTGATAATAAAAGAATTTAAAGGTATACAAGTGATAATTTTTAAGGATAAAATCGTCAATTCACTATCATTCCGTTAACTTTCAAACAACAGCTAACGGTTTGGTGGTCGGCAGATAACTTTTGTCAATTTAAGGTGGACGATTGATACACCCTCAAAGTGTTGTAGTATTTTTGATAATAGAACATCTATAGGGTATATGAATGATAATATCTATTTTATTAATAAAACAGTCAAACTTAGCACCTTTCCCATAAAAATATTAATAAAACAGTCAAACTTAGTGCTTATAAATTTCACGCCTTTCCCATAAAAATTTTCATACATAACACTCTCACAATTGAATCATTGTTTAGGTTTATCGCAGATGTACTCCAACAAGATTTGTTGAAGTTCAAAAAATATCTCATCTTGTTACAATCACTTAGTTAAATTATATATATACATATATATATATATATGGAATTAAAATTAGCTTCCCTCGCTTATTCATCATGTGTTGTTAATGTTCAAACCTGTAAAATCCTGTTCTCACCAAGTGTTGCCGCAAGAGGTAAAAATGGGCGATCAAGATTAATTAGAAATATTGCTTCTAATAACTCCACTAAACCTTTGCAAGCGAAGCAACGGCGGTCGGCTAATTACCATCCTAGCATCTGGAATCCTGAACTCATAGAGTCATTTACCACTGATTATACAGTAAGTAGTTAGAATAAATGAATTCACCAATATTCATTTGCTTGATGAGCTATCTTATTTTATTTTGTTACCAACATTAATTTAGCTCATGTTTGTACGTATCCACCAGTATGAGTTGTATGCCGGCGGATTAGAGAAGTTGAAGCAAGAGGCTAAAGAGTTATTTGCATCCACCAAAGGATCTTATGACAGATTAAAGCTAATTGACTCATTGCAGAGGTTGGGAGTGGCCTATCATTTTGAACAAGAGATTGAAGAGGCTGTAAATCTACTCACAAAAGATGATAATACTATCAAGGATCTCAATGAAACAGCATTCCATTTTCGGATTCTACGGGAACATGGCCATTCAATTAGCACAGGTTAGTTAATAGAACTCACTCATATTCACTTTTGTAACACACATACAACATCTTTCCTGAAATTTTTTTTTTTTAATTTGTGATCCTTATTTTTTGTGATCATGCATGGTATAAATTAAACCAGACGTGTTTGATAAATTCAAAAACGTGGACGGGAGATTCGATGAGAGTTTAGAAGCGGACATAACAGGGCTTTTGAGTTTATTTGAAGCTTCATTCCTCGGATCAGTTGAAGAAGAAGATGTTTTAGAAGAAGCCAAGAGTTTCAGCACTAAACATCTAAATGATTACTTATTGGGGAAATTGGAGACCAATATTCTTACTGAAAAATTACAACAATCACTTCATATCCCGCTGTATTGGAGGATGCAGAGAAATGAGGCTCAAAATTTCATCAATCTATACCCAACAGATGTTCCAAAAAATTTGGTGGTGTTGCTGGAGCTAGCCAAATTGGATTACAATTTAGTACAATCCATACACCAAAAAGAACTTAAGGAGTTGGCAAGGTCGGTCACAGCTTGTATCTATATAACTGCTTTGATGAACACACACACACACACACACATATATATCCATCATTGAATTTAATGTAATCATTAATTAATTTGTATAGGTGGTGGAGAGAATTGGGTTTTCATGAGACACTAACATTTTCAAGAGACAGATTGATGGAGAACTATTTGTGGGCAATGGGCATAGTTTTTGAGCCCCAGTTTACTAAATGCAGGATTGAACTCACCAAATTTGTATGCATATTAACAGCCATTGATGACATGTACGATATATACGGATCATTAGAGGAGCTTGAACTCTTCACAGATGCAGTAAAAAGGTATAATAATTAATATATTTGGAGATATGATATTATTAAGAGCACTATACTTTTCGTTAATAATATTTCATAATTTCATTTTGCCTGACCCCTTTTATTTATTTATTTATTTATTCAGGTGGGATACTGGGGTCATGGAGAAACTGCCGTATTATATGAAGATTTGCTATTTGGCTATGTTGAACTTTGGAAATGACTTGGCATATGATATTCTCAAAAATCATGGCCTGAATTTTCTATCCTACATTAAGAATGAGGTCATTAATAATATGCCAGGACATTTTGAATTTTTTTTTAAAGGCTCCTTGTTATTAAACGAGCTTGGGTGATATTTAGGACTTCAATCATACAATGAATTTCTTTAATACTTCTTAATCTAATGATGATCGATGCACAATCTTATGATTATTTTATTGCAGTGGGCTAATCTTTGCGGATCGTATTTGGTAGAAGCAAGATGGTTTAGTAGAGGGCACAAGCCAACTTTGAAGGAGTACTTAGGAAATGCCTGGACTTCAGTGGGAGGCCCTGCAGCCATCGTCCATGCCTATTTGCTACAAGCCGAAGAATGCAACCTAACTGAGCACTCACTCATTAATTGCCTCAAAGATGGCTATGAGATTATATATTGGTCATCACTAATTGCTCGCCTTAGCAATGATTTGGGAACTTCCATGGTGACTTTTCTGACCAATTCTATATGTTTTTTTTTAAAAAAAAAATCATGCTTAATTATATATAACTACTGTTGTCTTCATCTATACATATATAGGCTGAGATTAAGAGAGGAGACGTGGCAAAATCTGTTCAGTGCTGCATGAATGAAGAAGGAATATCAGCAGAGGAAGCAAGAGAACGCATACAAGGTTTATTAAACTATTCATGGAAAAAGCTGAATGAGAATAGAATAGCTAAAAGTAATTGCCTCCCAAATACAATGGTGAATATGTGCTTAAACATGGCAAGAACTGCACAATGCATTTATCAGCACGGAGATGGTATTGGATCATCAGAAGGGGTCACTAAAGATCGTTTAGTCTCTTTGATCCTTGAGCCTATCCCTATCGAACAATAATTAAAAATTGCATGTTTCACTTGGCATTAATTTAGCTCCAAACCAAGATTTTGCTTGTCTTGTAGTACCGATTATATATAATTAGCACACTCCTACCCAATCCATTATTTTCCTTTTCAATCAATTTCTTAAAGCATTGTTAACCTCATATACAGGGGTGGGCACAAACCCATAACCCATGGGTTTAACTAAATCCAAACTAAATAAAATGGTTTGTGTTAGATAAATCATAAAATGGGTTAAATTTGAGTTTTTATGTAAAAAAAACTATTTCATAATAGTTTGATATGGTTTATTCATGGGTCATGAAAAAATTCAAGGTGACATGTTAGTGAAAATAAATTAAACAAAATAAATGGAAACCAATTAATTCCATTATTTTCAATTCCAAAATCTCACATTCAAATTGAGCAAATCGACAACTTGGTATTAACTATTAAGCTATTAGATTTTAAGCTAACTTCTTTATATATTTAATTATGTTTGGCATCGTGTTTGACTTATTTTTCTTTTGAAAATCAATTTTCTTTTTGAAGTAAAATATCTTCCCCTTAATAGCTAACATTTTTTTTTTAATGTGCACTCCACTCTTTGTTATTTGTTTATTTATTCACTTTGTTTTTGAGTTTATACTTCCAACATCTTATTATCTTAAAATTGAAAAGATTTTTTCCGATCTGCTTAAACTAAAAAAGATTGAGATGAGATTTTATGCCACAGTTTTTGCCATGTATCTAGTGATGTATAAAATAATCTAACCACTTTTAAAGAAAAATGAATTTCCTTTTGACATGGAAAATTTTAGATAAACCAAAATTTAGAGTTTAAGTCTTTATTATTGTTGGGTGGTCATTATTATTGTTTCAAAACTAATAATTTATAAATTAATAATCACTATTATATAATAATTTTTTACAATCTCAACTTGAGTTAAAAGGCTAAATTAATATTTTAATAAATTATTCAAACAATATTTTTATGAAATCCTGTAATATAATTTTATAGTCTCATTTGTATTGTAACTTACTAAAATTAAAAATGAAATTGATTATAACATTTTATTAAATAAAAAATGATTATATTGTTATTTTTTAATTAAATTTAACTCTAACTGGATTTCATGTCTAATTTTTCTTATTGCATTTAAAATTTTGGAGCTTTTTCTAATTACAATAAATGTTAGATTTATTTCTTGGAATATTTAAATTTATAAAATTGAATAATTTAATTTTGATGGATTGCTTTGATACTTGAGTTGAGATGTCTTTTCTCGTTTTAATTTCCATTAACATTGTTAGAATTTATAATGTAATATGGTTAATATTTAAGGATGAAGTTATTCTAAAATCTATTATTTTATAATTTTTTATCCACTATCTTTTTATATTTAATAGTAATTTAATAATTAATAATTTATATAATTTTTATACAATTAAATTTATCAAAATAAGAAATATTTTTATTATAAAACCCAACCCAAATAAAAAATATTTGGGTTGGTTTACGTTGGACCCAAATTTTAATGGTTTGATTTAAAAATTTAAAACCAAACTAACCCAACTCATACCCATCCCAACTCATATGAAGTTCAAGATGAATCAATATATAATGATCAAGATCATGATATTAATTGCTAATAGCAAATAATTTCTTAAGAACGATTGATAACCTGATCACGCAATCTACTTTACCAATCATGCTTGTGATGTCACCATCAAAATTTTATATTATTTAATTCCCATTTCTTACTTCTTATCAATTTATCATATTATAAATTGGTGACCCATGATGAACCTTACAAGAATACGGCTTGGCCTTCGGACATTCTAGTAGGTATTATTGAAATGAATCACTACAACGAATCAGTTGTGGAAATATGGAATCATTTGTATACGCTCCCTCTTTTTCCAAGAATTCATGCACTTTCATAGGGCCTTTTAGGGGTGGGCATGGGTCGGGTTGGGTCGAGTTGAGCATCAACCCGACCCAATCCACATGTAGAACGGGTTGAAATTTGTCAACCCAACCTAACCCAACCTATTACATCTCTCAATCCAACTCGATTCAACCCGCAATTTTACAGGTTGAGTTGATTCAGTTAGACTTTTAAAAAAAATTATTTTTATAGTATAATTAAATAGTGAACAAAAATAAATAAATAAATAAATAAATTAAAAAAATAAAAATGTAAATATTAAAATCTTTAGAACAAATCCAACATTTCAAAGTTTTTATATTTATATTTTTTAATTTTTATATGAAATATCAAAATTTATATAATAATTTTTATATACATACGGGTTGACCGGTTGGGTTAGGTTGATTGGATTTGGTTTTTGAAAAAATCTATTGTTATAGTCTAATTAAATACTGCACAAAAATAAATAAATAAATTAGATAAACAAAAAAATGTAAATATTAAAATCCTTAAAACAAATCCAACATTTCAAGATTTTTATATTTATATTTTTTTAATTTTTATATAAAATATCAAAATTCATATAATAATATATATATATATATATATATATATACGGGTTGACGGGTTGAGTTAAAATTTTTTAATCCAACCTAACCCGCAATATTTACGGGTTGGGAATTTAATAACCCAATCCAATCCGTTTATTTTATCAACCCAACTCAACCCATAAAAAATCACACGGGTTGGGTCGGGTTCACGGATTGGGTCGGGTTGATGCCCACCCCTAGGGCCTTCTATACTATAATAGGAGAAAAGCCTTCCATTTCCGTTAAATGACCCGGCCTCCCCTGGCTTTAAAAGCCCGCAGGGTGGATAAAAGGTTGTTTTAACGCGAGTTTGATGTTTTTACACGGCCGGAGGCGAACTATGTTCGTTTCTCAAGGTCTCGGCATGCCCCTTGCTTGCGAACTGAACTTATTTAGTAGGGCGGGTAGCTTTGGAGATCCCATTCCTCACGTTTTAGTTAATTCCAGACACAAAATGATAATTATCAGATGAGTAACTAATTAATATGACCAGGGGATGATGATTGATGATAAGAATAGAGGAGCCATACACGACAAAAAGTAGTGGGGGTGTAATAATTAAACAACTAGTTATTATTCATTTGAAGACAAAGATCAGCAATATCAGTTGTCCCATACACGCCATTAAATTAAAGAGGGAAATTGTTTAGAATGACACATCAAACTAAATTTTTACACTTTGCTGAAAGCTGGGGTCGTGTAGCAAGAAAGTGATGGATTAGTAAAGTTATGAAAAAAGGTATCAAGCTCCATACTTTCCTTCTTCATGAGAAGCAGCACTAGAAGAAACATAGTATGCAACACAAAACAAGCCATGAACGAAACAAAGAATCCCTCCAATCGACAGAAAATGATGATGTGTCAACCCACAAGAAGCTCTTGATTTGTTGTTTGACAATGTTCCAATCACCAGCATTGACATTCCAACGGCTAATATGATCCTGATCGTCATCATCAATAATCACCCCAAATGACTCAAAAATTCATAATCAACTAGAGACTACTTTTAATTAATAGAAAAATTAAATCATGGGTTATATGTATTTTGCAAAACAAGTATCATATGTATAAAATTAAGTTGCACATACCAGGAGAAAACAAGGCATGCCAAGGATAGTTGCCTGTTAGGGGAAGCTTTAGAAAGCTCATCTTCAGAACAAATGCACATGCAACCACCAAGCAAGTTAGCAATAACATGAGCTAAAGCCAAAAGTCCTGCCGCAGCTAACCCTAGCTTAAAAGCATCGTGACTTGGGTCTCTACACTCAAATATCCAAAGCCTCAAATGCTTAACCTGTGAATATCTCAAAACAAATATATATATTACTATTAGAAACCATATTTGGAAATATTTGTAATAGTTTATTTGACATGCACATGCCTTATTTTGTGCAACTTCAGCTTGGAAGCCAAGAATTCCAGCAGCAACATCCAGGGCAATAATCAAGAGACAAACAAGAACTCCTCCAACTTTAACCATTTTCTGAGAAATAATGTGATAAGTTTTCGGATGTACAGCAAAAGATAAAAGAGGGGATGAAGATAGAAAGAACTAGAAAAGCAAAGCAAGGCAACAAGTGTACATGTAGTAGGTAAAAGCTTCTTTTGTCGATACAGTAGTGAGAAACTTTAGTTAGCTTTTTGGTGAATGGTGACTACTTTCTCTTCTTTTTCTTCGATATCGTGGGATTCCTTTGATGGGGTAGCAAGAAAAGTAGGGCATAAACCAGCTCATATGGTCATAGACGAGCGTGCCCCGGTTTTTACTGAGGATTAATTTACCATTATCACTAATTTTCACTTTCCACAAATAAGTATAAAGCAGTGTATGCTTTCACATTAAATAACAACCTTAATGAATTAAGGATTTTTCTTCTTTTTTAAATTGATTATAAATATTCTTTTTCTGGGGAAAAGTCTCTGTAACCTATGATTTCAGATGATACAAGAACTTGCAAGGCCTTGATGTATGGATGATGGGGTACACGGAGGTCAGCTAGGGGCTAGGTCTAGGGAACAAGTGTGGGACCACTAAAGATATATGTTTGAAAACGCAAAGAAGACCAATTTTTAAGCTCGATTTCGGTGGATCCGTATTCCAATTTCAAACATTAGTTCACACTTCCTCACAGACACAAGACCAGCAGTTCACAATGTCAATTGTTTTCTTTCGCCTCAAATCTTGCAATTATTCTCTTTTTCAAAAAGAGATTATGTATCCTGGCCGAAAGCATAGATAGCTCATCCTTAACCTTGCCGATAATTTTTTTTTTCTCCCTTCTGAGAGAAATGGCAATAGGGTACAGAATTTCGCGCTCAAGCTACAATCACCCACTAGCAATTTGGCATTGGCATATCTTTGCGCAAAGAAAAGCAAGTGCCATAACAAGGTCGTCATGTCAAAACTGTCAGATTGGATCACATGATCACTTCCAGACAACCTTCTTCCCTCTTCCTTTTTACGTTGAAACTAACCGGCAATCATCATCGCACCACGTGCATCTCTTCAAGACCCCAACTTTGTGGGCAAGTGTCAAAGTTCAAAGATAAAAAGAAAAAATTAAAAGAAAGCCAGGTAATAATAGGTAGAATGGAGTGCAAGTATAGAAATATGGAAACTTTGATTGAGTGCGATGAAAGTAAGATCAAAGGGCAGAAATGGCTTCAAACAATTTTTAAGTTTTCCTTTCATTTTTTTTCCTCCAATCAGGGACAAAATAATAAAAGAAACAGAGAAAATGCAAAAAAAAAAAAAAATGCTCTACTACAAGATAATGAATTACAAAAATACAAAGATGATTAAACTGTACACAAGAATGAAGTGACCAGCGCAAGCGCTGATGTTTTGGAATGATTACCAACTCCCACATTCAAATTGGGGCAGCTGCGAACTAATATCGAAAAAAACCATTCCAAAACATTTACAAAGGGTGGGTTGTTACCGTTACCTATAATCCCTATAATTGCTTCCCTAACTACATCAACTTTCACCTATCCCACATCGCCTGGAATATTGCAGGTCTGTGCTTCAGCCAATGTACCATTTCCCTATCCAATGGACAACCAGTCAAACTGGAATCTAGCATTGGGCTTCCAAATATTCTGGGAGAACTTTTGAATGCCCAAATGCGGTCCTTCGGCCATGGTCTCTGAGGCTGCTTCTCCTGCAAAAGTAATTCAAATATGATAGATTAGAAATCTTCAGATCTGAGTCTTTAAGACTAGCCCATAACCACAAAATATATTAGAAAACTCACCATCCTTGACAGCATAAACCTCACGGCCTTTGGGCCATAAACACGATGTCGTGATGGCTTTTGAACCTTGGCATAAAAGGAACCAATGTCAGGTAGTGACAAGCAACCCCTGCTCGCCCTAGCCAGGGTACAATCTGGGTCAGCATTTGTCTGGATATGCCAGAAAATCAGTTGCCCTAAACAATAATTTTCACCATATGTCTTCCGATACACCTGTAAGCCTGCCCCCAACTTATCAGCGTACTTGGGACCCAGGTCAAGAGGGCTAATATAGACTGGCGGTGAAGTGAAAGCTTTGTATTCCTGTACAGAGTAAAACATGATTTAGATTGATAGAATAGCAACATCCAATTAGAATGATAAAGCATTTTCGGTGATTTCTAACAAGAAGACTTGCCTGAACTCTGAAGAAGCACTTTGTGTAAGCATAAATATGGATCAAGTCAGCTGCGGCATCATGCCGACACTTGTATGTACATGGAAGATTTCGGACCTCATCCCTCAGCCTTCAAACATATAGAATGAAAATTAACAAAGATTGCATTCTTAACAAAGTTGAAACTGTTGAAACATAGCACTTGGTAAAAAATAAATCATGTACATTCTGCTTACCATAATAAAGATTTGCGAAGTTCTCTTTGAATGTCCTCAGAACCTGATGGATCATGAGCCTGAATCTTGGACTTGAGATCATTTAGCACATCTTCTTCCACATGAGGAGCCATGCACTGAATAAGTTCCTCAACAAGTGAACCCTCTCCTTTCCACAAGAAGGAAACAGTTTCTTCAGGACTAAGCCTCTCCACCGGCGGTGGAGCCTTCTTGGGGTCACCAAACACGCATCTCATAACATACCTAACCTGTAAAGGGCATTCAAGAATAAACGTTTAAAAATCCTATGAAATCAAAACATCAATATTTTTATGACTGAAGATTTAGCCCCAAAAATCTGGGGCTCAGCAGATATACAGTCTCATGGAGACATTCAGTTGCGAAAGAATGGATTGATACCCAACAGATCAGCATGCAACCAAAAACTCAACATGAAAAAAATAATAATAACCCAGTGGTTTAAAAATATATAGCATCAAAAGCTGGAATATAACTCATGATCGTAGGGGCAAAACAGGTCCAAAAACATCTTATCCCAAAACTTCTCAATTCAAAGGATCACCATAACAACAGTAAATAAGGATGGCTCGAGATCATAACAAATATTGGTTGTACTCAAACAAAACTCTGTCTTAACATCCAATAGAAATTAGCAAAATGTGAGAAGAGAGTCACCTTGTCAAGAGTAACTGCCAAATTCTGCAGCCTCTGGTTGTACACCCCCTCCGCCTGCATCAATCAGAAAGAGAAAGAGAGTAAGAACACAGATATTGCAACCACAAGCATACCTTCACACATAGAGGGTTTCAAATATGAGTCTTCAGAGAGGTGTACAGATAGTTGAAGAGAAGAGAATGGAATAGAGAGTGTAAACATTACCTGAACCTCTGCATCACTCTTCTCAACCTCAAGACATATATCTGAAAAATATTTCCTTTTCTCTTCCAAATTATGCCTTAGGATTTCCTCGGGAAGTTTTGTCCTTTCGAGATTTATGAACCTCACCTTCAACCAAAATGAATTTTGTCAAAATGTAAGTCAAATAATCAACAACCCCTCGAAAGGAAACAAAAGAGACACAGAAGACTTTAATCCCAAAAAAAAAAAAATTTAACAATCCAGCAGACACACCAGACGAGCTGAATATGCAACCACCCAATTCGGCAACCCGCCAAGCAGACAACTGCCTAAACCTGCCCTCCCCAGCTCAAGGTAGTCTTCTTCAGACACTGAATTTAATTCACAAGCTTCTAGCATTAGTTGATGACGATCCAGCAATCCATGCAACTCCTTCAGTACCTGATAGGCAATACACTTCAGTTAAGAAAAATGAACTCACT